>VXBD01010329.1:47739-101704 GCA_013399975.1 Indicator maculatus
AAAAAAAAAAGGTAGCTACATTCTCCACCATGGAACAACAGTGATTTAGATTTAGCCTGCTATTCCATTTCTGGTCTCAGGGTTGAGGGGTTTTTTTTTCCTTTTTAATGTTTGTCTTCCTTTCAGAGGGAAATTGATTGTTTGAAGGAGACAAGATTGATGCACCTAATATTTACAAATGGCACACACTTTTGGACACTGTATTTTCTGGTGAAACCTAATAAGAAATTGATTTGTTAGTTGCTGGGTCGTCACCTTGTTCATCTAAGTTTAAAATATTTATATAGGTATATTAGTACTAATCAGCCTTTAAAATGATGAACAGGCTGGTTAGAACTCTAATAAACAGAAATTTTGGTCATGAAGTATCTAGTAAGAATAATCAATCTGAAATTTTTGTGTCATTTACACACATATCTAGGAAATACTTCTTAGGTAAGGCTGACTTTCCTGGAATAAGCAAGAATTTGATAACTTTCTTCTGTGATCATCTGTTGTCAGCTCTGCATCCCTCAGGCTTTTGAGTTACTCTTGTTTTGATTTATCATTTGATCTTTTTCATTTTGCCGTCTTTGAACATGACTGAAATGCAGCAATGGGGATCATATGGAAAGAAATACATTTTTTGTACACTTTAAAAGCTGAAAGAATTCAATCAGATGCTTTCCTCCCTATATCTCAGAAAGGAGGATTTCGTCTAATTTGTCTGCCTGTTGATGTGGTCCTCTGAAGTTCAGCACAACCACACTCCTTATTGAGGCAGCAGTGAGGACTGATGGGATTTGTGGTCCCCAAGTGGACAATCCTCACAGGAATAAACTCCTAGAAAGATCAAGCTGGGGGAAGCTGAAGGTCTGGCTACTTTTAAGATGCAATACTTGGCCTGCTTAAATACAAAAGTGGGTGCTGTGATCCTGAAAGATGGAAAGAGGAGTATGCTCTAGGTTTATCACATGTTTTTTGTGTAACCCGTCTTTGGTTTTGTGGTCTGCATAGCAAGTGACACAGTGATATGCTTTCCTAAAAGATAAACAGCACATTATCAGCCTACATGCCAAGGATGGAGAAAGACCCATTGCAACTCCATGCAACAAGGTCCCAGAGGAAACCAAACCCACCAGCTGCAGTCTAGGATCCAAACACGAGCCTTCGTGCCACAAATCTGCCAACATGCTGAACTCAGATCAGGATGATGATGTTGTGGTCTCAGGATGATGTTGTGCTCTCACACAGCCTTTGTGCAACCTGGGCACATCTGTGAGGACTGAGAGCAGAAGACAAAGGTCTGTATCTCACCAATAAAAGGTGTGATTTGACAAGGTTTTATAGAAACATAGGATAACTCACGTGGAAGGGACCTCTGCAGGTCTCTAGTCCAACCTTTTAGGCAAAGATCATATATGATGCCTGGCTGTGTTAATGAGGGCTTTGTTCAGGCAGGTCTTGAAATCCTCCAAGGATGGAGACATACAGCCTCACCTGGTTCCTGGTTCAATGTTTGTACATTGTCATGGGGCAGAAATCCTTATAACTAGTCAGTATTTCCACTGTTTCAATTTCTGTCCATTCCCCATCCACCCAAGGTATTTCTCCACCAAAAGTCTTGCTCTGTCTTCTTCATGGGCCTCCCTATAGGTACTGGAAGGTGGCAGTGAGATATCCCCTGAAGCCTGATGTTCCACAGGCTGAACAATTCCTCCTTTCACATCCTCTCTGACCAGGTCACACATTCTAGCCCCTGCCTGGGATTTGGTTCTGTTTTAATCAGTGTCTTCCTTCCTGCAGCTGAATGCACTGTTCTAGATTTGATCTAACAAATGCCAAGTAAAAAGGGAAAATTATCTCCCACGATCTTGTGTCTATATTCATTTAAGTAGAAGCCAGTATCCCATCAACACTGAAGGCTGCTGGAATACTGGAATAGCCATCTACCCCAAGTTCTTCTCATCAGAGCTTCTCTATCAGAGAACATGTCATAACATGCAGCTCATGAATTCTTGTCCAGTTCCTTGAAAAACACAATCCACTCTCTAAGTACTAAAACTGATTTATGTCTGAGAGAACACAGCTCCAATTCAGAGTCCTCAACTATGGCTACACCTCCTTGTCCCCAGGATGGATGGGCTCCTCAAAAAGCCCTTGGACTCTTAGGGTTTCTTGGGCTGAAGATTGGTTTACCTGAATCTGTCACTGCTGCTTTTGTTCCTACCTTGTTTCTGTGATCACAGCCTTGCAGTGAGTAGCTGCTCTCTCCTCAGCAGTCTTCCTGACAGATGATTCCTTTACAATAAAGATTTAGGATAAAACAGAAGTTGAGTTCCCAATGACATCCTCCTTTTCTCCCTCCAGCATTTCAAGTCTGGTTTCATTATCACCTCTTTAATTAGGTAATTATAATAGAACTGACAATCACTTGGTGCAATCCAAAGGCATTTTTGATCTCACTTTTTTGGTTTTGTTTTTTTTCTTTGTTTTGTGGGGGGGTTTTGTGTGTGTGTGTATATATATATATATTTTTTTTTAAAAGCAGAACAATTAAACTTCCTCTCTTTTTACAAGAATAACAGAGACCAGAAACTGGAAAAAAATGTGTGTCAAGCTAGAAAAAATCATAGAATCATAAAATGGTTTGGGTTGGAAAAGATCTTAAAGATCATCTAGTTCCAACCCTCCTGCCATGGGCAGGGACACCTCCCAATAGATCAGATTGCTCAAGGCCCCATCCAACCTGATCTTGAATGCCTCCAGTGAGGAGGCATCCACAGCCCCCCTGGGCAACCTGTTGTGTTGTCTCACCACCTTCACTGTCAAGAATTTCTTCTTAATCTCCGGTTTCATTGTCCCCTCTTCCATCTCAAAGCCATTGCCTCTCATCCTGTCATTGCAAGCCCTTGTCAAAAGTCCCTCCCAGCTCTCTTGTAGCTCCTTCAGGTATTGGAATGCTGCTGTAGTTCTTGCAATGGTCAAACAGGTGTTAGAAAAACAAATATATAACACTATAACTTAATCATAACACTATAACTTAATCATAACCTTTTAAGCTTCCTCCAAGTCAGTGTTATTCTGGAAATACTCCTCATGAGCCAGGCTCTGCAGTACCATTGCTGAGAACATGCTCTAAACATTAAACCTATAGTGGAGAAGAACCTGACAGTGGCCTGCCTAATAGCACAGTCAGTCAGAAGAAGAGTGAGGATTAAAAGTGAAATTTCCAACATCTTACAGACCTTTGGCCCAGTCTTCAGCATTACCTAACCCAAGCAACATCTTGGTCACTCAGGTACAGATTATCAAAGCTAGAAAGGATGATCAAGTGATCCAAGCTGAACTGTACTAAACAAACGAAGAAAAGGATGGTCATCTTGTCTCCAAGACCAACCCTAATACAGAACTAGCCACAGACATTTTCAGAATGACTGTGCTGAATAGGGAGGTGGTGGATTATTTCACCAGTCACCACGGGAGAAGAAAAAGCAGCAAGAGGAGGAAGTTTTTGCTAACAGACTCGTAGTCCCAGGAGTGAATAATATTAATAGGCTGCCTGCAATCTATTAGGAAAAGGAATTAATTAGTATCTTTAGATGAGTTTGTTTTGTATTTGTTTAATTATGCACACAGGAAAAAAAAAAATACCATCTGCCCCTTCGAAAAAGAATAAAAATGCAATCACAGAGGAGCAGATGCCCGAAGAAGGCAAGTGGAACTGCAACACACAGCAAAGCTGCTAGCAACAGAACCTCAGTCGTCACTCCATTTCCTGTAAGCACATTTTAAATGGCCAAACTTTTCCTCTGCATCCCCTGAGAGATAATATTTCAAGAGAACCTTTCTATGCTGCAGAAAAACTCTTCTATCAATGCTAGAAAGTGGTCTGTTTTGGTAAAAATGTGGTCCATTTGAGATAATTTTGGCATCCTTTGTAATCATGGGACCATTGAGATTGGACAGAATATCTACAGAACATCCAGTCCACCCCCCTTGTCAGCTTCCATAGGTTTGCCCAGCACCAGGCCCAGTAATTCTTTGAATGTTTCCAGGCATGGACACTCCACAGCCTCTCTGCATAGCCTGCTGCAGTGTTCAACCAGCCTCACATAAAGAACTTTTCTTATGTTTCAACAATTTCATGCACTGGAATTTGCATGCACTGATAAGATCACCTTGAGCTTTCTCTCCTCTAGGCCAAACAGTCCCAGCTCTCTTAGCTTCTTCCATGACAGATGGTGCAATGTCTTAATCAATCTGCCCAGCCCTTCAATGGCTCTATTGTTGTGTCTCCACATACAGGACTTCACATTCACCTCTGTTGAACTTCATGAGGTTGTCCTCTGAACATCTCTCCAGCCTATCAACATACTTCTGAAAGGCAACACAACCATTTTATGTATCAAATACTCCTAAAAGTTTTGTGTCATCCACAAACTTGCTGATAGAGTGCCTCATCCCATCATTCAGGTCATTGATAAGGATGCTGTACTGTTGGTTGCAGTAGATGACCTCTGGTGTTCACCAGTTGTAACCTTTAGAATCCAGAAATTCAAGTAGTTTTCAATCTAACTTACTGTCTATTTATCCAGTCTGAGAATGTTGTGGTAATCAGTGTCAAAAGCCTTGCTAAATTAGGAAAACATTCACTGGTCTTCCCTCATCCACTGAGATAGTAATTTCTATGTAGAAGGCTTTGGTCAAACAATTTCTCCTTCATGAATCTATACTGGCTCCTCCCAAGCACTTTATTGTCTTTATACATTGGAAAATGGTTTCTAGAAGGACTTGATCCATTGCCTTCCTACTTATCAAGGTAAGGCTGATCAGTCTGTAGTTCCTCTAATCCTCCTTCTTGATAACAGGAGTGATATTTGCTGTCTTCCAGTCCTTATGAATCTTTCCCAGTCTCCACAGTCTTTCAAAGATGATGAGCCATCTCCTTCAGCTCCTTAGTGCTCCCCAGCAGGAATCATGGCCTTGTGTGTTTACATCAAGTGTTCCCTTACATGGTCCCTCTTCCACTGAGTGAAAGTCGTCTTTGCCTCAGAGTTTTCCACTGGTGTTAAGTGCCTGAGATTGCTGAAGGCTGCTCTTACTAGCAAAGTCTGAGACAAAGAAGCTATCAACTATACTGGCACCCTCTGTGTCCATTGTCACCAACTAACTCATTGTTGTCACTGTCACCAACTCTGCCCTTTTGGTGCTGGGCTCACATTCTCTCTAGCCTTCCTTTTGCTGTCAATATACTGTTCGAAATCTTTCTTGTTGCTCTTTGCAACCCTGGCTAGGTTCAGTTCTGGGTGGATCCTCAGCATGTAGGGATGATGATTGGAAAGCTAGACCACATCTCTGTATTTATGCTGGGTGCCCTGATCTGACCCTGCTTCCACTTCCATATACACCTCCTTTTTATGTTTGAGTTTTATTGGGAGCCCTTTTTTCATCCATAAAGGCTTTGTGCCATCTCTGCTAGCCATCCTGCGTGTGTGAAGTCCCAGCCTGGTCCTGACTTCACCCTACTTTCAAAGTCTGACAAGACATGGCAGTATAAGGAAGGCATCTGCTCCACAAGGTATGGGAACAAGTAGTTTTCTCAGAGGAATATCATCAGATAAGCTTCAAATTCCCATTTAATTTTCCACATTTACAGCCACACATGTATCCAGCAGGTCAAGGAGAGGATTGTGCCCCTCTGTTCCACTCTGGTGAGACCTCACCTGATTTACTTTGTCCAGCTCTAGACTCCTCAGTTCAGGAAAGACATGGACCTATAAGGGTGGGTCCAGAGAAAGGTATAAAAAAAATTTACAGTGGTGGAACACTTCTCCTATGAAGAAAGGTTGAGATTGTTTGGATTGTTCAGCCTGGAGCAAGCTCCAGGAAGTCCTTATTGCAGCCTTTAAATACTTAAAAGGAGTCTATAAGAAAGAAGGGGGCAGAGCTTTCTGCAACAGGACAAGGGGCCATGGCTTTAAACTCAAAGATGGGAGATTCAAACTAGATCTAAGGAAGACAATTTTTACACCGAAGGTGGTGAGATACTGGCACAGGTTGCCCAGAGAGGTAGTAGATGCCCCATCTTGGACAGCATTCAAGATCAGGTTGGATGGGGCTCTGAACAATCTGATCTAGTTGAACATGCCCTTGCCCAGTGCAGGGGGGTTGCACTAGATGAGCTTTAAAGGTCCCTTCCTACCCAAACTACTCAATGGTTCTTTGTGCAGACACTAGTCTTGACCTTGCAGAGGCTGCACTGCAACACCTGAGTTCTTTTTCTATAAATGCCTCCATCCAGGTCCCTGGATTTTTGCAGAGCAAATAATAGTTAATGAAAGCTTTGGAGTATGTTCTTATGCTGAATACACATCCTTTCTCCTTATGGATCTTTTACGGGTAATAATGAATTGCTGGAGATGTCAGAGAGTTTGGTAGTAGGGATGAAACCACCTGGACATTTAATCACATGCAGTACATGATATTATGCACAGTGCAGGTGATAAAATCCTTTCATGTAATGCATTTTCCAAGAGTGGAGTGGGAAAATGGAATTGAATTTTTTCCATATTATTAATTGAGCACAGTGGCCATATTTAAAAAGCAGAGTATATTGAACAATGAGCCTGTGATGGGTTCATGGGAACCAGTAAATCAGTACAGTCCCTTGGGTTGTCCTGCCCATAGTAGAACCAACTGACATTAAAAAGGAAATTGCTGTGATTGTTATACAATTGCAGACCACGTGTAAAAAGGTACCAGGGCTTTATAGTGACACCATACATTTTCTTAGACTTAGCCACAGAAATCTACCAGTGAGACAGAGGAATGATGTGAATTTTAATGTAACATCTCCTTCAGTTATTAGAAACTTGTCATGGCCTGATGGGAAAAGCTCTGATTCATGGGAATTGCACCATTGGCACCAGTCAGCCCATTGCATGAATGTGTCTGCATAGCACAAGGGGTTATCAGTCTAGAGAAGAAATTTTTTTTCCAACTAGGAATTAGTTCCTGTTGTTCCAGAAAAACAGAGAAGAAACCTTGGTACAATCAGTAAATGGATTTTCTGTATTTAGAGTCCATCTTCCTTATCATCAGGTAGGGCAGGTTCCAGCCTGAAGCAATGGGCTTTGACCCGCCTGAAATTCAGGTTTGACTTATAACCAAGGTTTTTCTCTAGAAGATGCACATCCACAGAACTTCAATTCCAGCTTCATTTCCTTTCTTTACCAGGGATTTGCTGCATGAAACACATCATTTTAAATAGTGGACAGTCCTCTCCCCAGATAGCTATGAAGGAGTGTTAGCCACATCACACCAAACCTCCCTTCTTCTAGGATTTATTTTGAGTGGAGAACAGAAATTCTCATTGAATAATTCCTGGGCTAAAAAAGCCCAAGAAGAAACTCAGATCAGGCTTTTCTCCAAGCTGTCAGTGCTTCAACTGTTCAAACCTTTATTCCTCCACAGGTACATTTATGGCTTATGAACAAGGTCCCAAACAGCCATGCTCAACTTGATTAGGAGTAGATACGGTGTCACTACCTTGGAATCACAGAATCACAGAAACATAGAATCATAGTATCATAGGACTGTCAAGGTTGGAAGAGAGTTTTGAGGTCATCATGCCCAGCTGCTAGCCTAGGGTTCACAATTCCACCACTACTGCTAAACCACTACCACTAAACCATGTTGCTAAGCACCACATCCACATCTTCTAAATAGCTCCAGGGAGGGTGACTTAATACCCAACTGGGCATCCAGTTCCACTACCTGACAACCCTTTCTGTGCAGAAAATTTTCTTAATATCCAACCTGAACCTGGCCTCCTGGAGGCCATTCTCTCTTGTCTTGTCACTTGTTGCATGAGAAGAGACTGAGCCCCACCTTCCTCTAACCTCCTTTGAGGTAGTTGTAGAGGTCAATAAGATCTCCCCTTAGCCTCATCTTCTGATTTGAGTCTACAATAGAAAACCACTGGGCACTGAGATCCCTGTTTAGCTTCACTGCTATTTGAAATGGATTTTTGATTTAAGGTAGACCTCACAGAAACAGTTGCTATATATATTTAACGTAGTATTTATAAAGAGACAATTTACTAAGGTTATACAGAGACATACAGGGGGATGTATCAATAAATATGGCTTTCATAAAAAAGAGCAGCAAGGTTTGTACCACAGTAATCCATGCTCCAAAAATGTCAATTTTAAACAATGAAAAAAACATCAACCACATTTGTCTTTGTTTTAGGATCATGCTGAGTGGCTTAACTGTGCCAGATGGTTTGTTCATGTCTTATGAGTGAAAAGAAATGTCTGAGCTCACCTAAACTTGAATTTCCTCACTGAGACATTTCTGACATGAAAATAATGAAGATGCAGAGATGAAAGTAACTTAAAGGACATTTATTTGATTTTGTAGTAGATATACAAAGAATATACTAGACAATGTGTCACAGGAGACAGCAGCAAGGAAAGAACTTGAATGAAGGGAAATACATAATCTATACAGGTGCTGCAGGAACATACAGGGTCAGAGAAGAGTGATTTTCCTCTGAATCATGTGCTCAGAGAGAAGATGATGTTCAGAGGTGCCCAGACAAGAGGTGCAGCCCCCAGGATCACACTTGCTGCTTTACCTCCTTGCTGTGCCAAGCTGTAGGGCTTTGATCAGCACAAGTCCTCTGCAGGTATCACAGAATCATAGACTGGTGGGATTTTGAAGGACCTCTGGGTCCAACCTCCCTGCTAAAGCAGAGTCACCTATAGCAAGTTGCACAGGAATGCTTCCAGGCAGGTTTGGAATCTCTCCAGAGAAGGAGACTCCACAACCTCTCTTCATATTAAAATGGAACTTCCTATGTTCCAGTTTGTGCCTCTTTCCCCTTGTCTTGTCACTGGGCACCACTGAAAAGAGCCTGGCCCCATGCTCTTGACACACCCCCCCTTTAGATAGATAGGCACTGACAAGATCCCCTCTCAGTCTTCTCCAGACTAAACAGCCACAGATCTCTCAGCTTCTCCCCCTAAGAGAGATGGTGCAGTCTCAAAGCTACCCAAAAGAGAAAGGGGTATTTTATTTCATATAAAGAGCTAAGTGAAACTGAAAAATGTTCCTCCATGGTAAATTCTCTAGCTATTTCTCTGGTTTGTGTTTTCCCCCCACATCAGGACAAAAGAAATGTGTGTTTTTCTCTCTACAGAATGGACAAGGGAGCGACAAAGAAATTCAATTTGGAAAGGTCAAAACATAGCAGATGTCAAGTGCTCTTTTTGACATTTTCAGCTGAAGAGAAATGTTTCGACACGCCTGAAATCAAAACCTTTCCATTTGGTTTGCCGAAAGGTTTTGCTTTGAGTCATGTCAACATTCAGCTTTGCTTTCTCACAGCAGCACGTGGTCTTGTGGGAGCTGCAGTTAAACCAGAAATACTCACATTTCCTCTCCTCTCCTCCACCAGGCTTCCTGCTCAGAATAATCACATGCTAATTACAAGATAATGTAATGCCCATGACACACCACATTGCTTGGCTGGTGGGAAATCAGCACAACTCCTTAGTGGAAAGACAGTCCTCTGAGGAGGTGATTTTATTGGTGCCCATCAGGCCATACCTACACCAGCAGGAAAAGGCAGTTTCATCCTTTGTTAGGCTGTTTTTAAAAGCAGCACATTTTGAGCAGTCTGAAAGGGAAAAATAAGTATTTCACAAAGTTTACAAAATGTTTCCTATGTATATAGAAAAAAATTTTATCTGGAAAGCTCTTGGAATCATACAACTGCTTCAGCTGGAGAAGACCTCTAAGATCAGAGTCAAATCATTGACCTAACACCACCATGCTCCAAAGTGCTATGTATACACATTTTTTGAACACCTCCAGGGATGGTGACTCAATCACCTCCCTGGGCATCCTGTTCCAATATCTAGCAACTCTTTCAGTAAAGACTTTTTTCCTAATATCCTATCTAGACCTCCCCTTGTACAACTCGAGGTCTTGTTCATCTGTAATTAGAAATGATGAGTCCTGTCTCTCTATGCACAAATGATATGCAGAATGAACCTTGGTGTTTACAAAAGGAAAAGTGTCTTATTGGTGAGAGAAAAACAAAGAATAAACAGAGAAAAAAATAGAAAAGTTTAACATTTCCACAAGATGAAACCTTTTGCTAAACAACCTTCTTGTATAGACAAATGAGAAAACTCACCATAAACCACTGCAGAGCTGATTCCAATCTGGATGACTCTAATTATAATGTACATTTGTGTGGTGTCAGTCATCCTTACAAAATACCAGGTGCTTCATAAACTGTAAATAAAAAGAACCCTCAGCAGTTATTGGGGTGGAAAGTAACAGCATCTCAACTCTGCATCAGCAGTGATGCTCCATGGATATTTTGGGATTGATTTTGCAGCTGAGAGAACACGGGGGGGTTTATTCGCAAGTACAACTACTGTCAAATGTCTCAAGCAGCAGGGAGATGATCTAGGGATAAGCCCCTTTATTTAGGGTCTAGGAGCTTAACTAGAATCTGAGGTTAGACTTTCAGCTTTGACGCTGACCTACCTTGGAAACCTATCCTGGATACAGCCCCTGAGCTGCAACATGACCTTGAAGTCACCTGAATTCCTGAGGTGCCTCTCTCTTAGATTTTAGGAAGATTTTATTCTTCCTTCACTTAATTCTGTATCTTTTGGCATGTCCAGAATGCCCAGGCAAGGTGATACACAAAGGATGAAGAATCCTAGTAGGGATCGTCAGTGACCAGATATTCCCCAATACCAGTGCTTTTGGAACGTTGCCCCTAGGGCACTTAGCCCCATTAGCTCGACTTAGATGCCCATAAAATACCCTTTGGTTTTCAAACATCACTTGGAAGTACAGTTCCTATCCTAGAAGTAGGAGAATGGTCTTCCTTGTAAAGTGGAGCAACCCAAAACTTCATGTACCCCTCTCCCCTAGGCACATAAATTCCCTGTATTAAATTCTTCTGGGAGAAAGATGGTATTCATTCCTCCTACATAGAAAGGTCAGGTCCTCTTGACCTTGAGGTCAAAAAGAAAATTAGTTATAGGGAGCTGTACTCTAGGGGTAAGAGACCTTCCTTAGGAGTGAGTTCTGGTCTCTGACTTGATCCATAGGCTTTTTTTCTTCTTTTTTTTCTTCTTCTTTTTTTCTTTTTTTCTCCTCCTTCTTTTTTTCTTTTTTTCTTTTTTTTTTTCCCTTTTTTTCTTTTTTTCCCCCTTTTTTTTTTTTTTTTTTCCAGTTAATGGATCATAGGATCGTGAGATGTTAGGAGTTGGAAGGAACCTCAAAGATCATCAAGTCCAACCCCCCTGCCAGAGCAGGATCATAGCACAGGTTGCACAAGAACACATCCAGATGGTTAATAGTCAGCATCAAGATTTTAGGTCCCAAGTTTGGAAGCAATGGGGAGATCACAGTGCTTCTGGCCACTAAGCATCACAGTGCTCTTGGACCCAGCATGAAAGATGCTCCTTACAGGGAATTTAAGCAAGACAAATAGTAAGTTGACAGTCAAAGACAGAGATTGAGGTCCCATGGGAAGCTGAGCTAACCTTGCTGCCAACAGGAGAATCTTGCTTTGGGAAAGCTCACTTTCCCCTGATCCCTGCTCACCATCTCTGCTCTTATCTTTTGTCCCCTTTTGAAAAACCATGTGCTGCTGAAGTAGTTCAATCCAGCTGTGAAGCCATCAAAACAAGAGACTGCATGAGCTAATGTGAGGCACAGAGGGGAAAAAAAAATAATGCCTGGCACAGGGCTGCTGTAAAAGGAGAAAAGAGTAATCAGTTAGATTGGGTTGGTGCTGTCCAAAGGACAGGTAAATATTTTACAAGAGGAGTCATATTAAAAATAAGTAGAAAGGGGAAAGACAAGGCATTGGGCATGTACAGAGTGCATTATAGGTTCCAAAATGTAGAACAAGTGGCTGACAGTAACAAAAGAGGAGAGCTGTGTGAGTCAGTATGTGATGGTGTGAGCACACACGCCTTCCAAAGTTCAGCTACTAATTCATAATAAGATACTTTTAGTCAGAAATTTTCTGTGCTGTTTTGATCCTATAAATTACTCTTTTCTTGGGGAAAAAAAAAAAAAGGGGAAAAAAGGACTGGAGTGAGGCAGACAAGAGATGACACCATCTGAAAAGATAAATACAAATACAGTCTCTTTTTCTAGCAGCTTTTATTTCACTTTAATAAGTAGAGGAGTAAGACACTGCAAAATTGTCTGTAATTACGTGACTATTACAGTGCATCTTCCATGAGTGAGCAGAGCAGCTGTGGAGCCTCATGACTCTCATCTGGTCTCACTAATACACTTTGTTGTCTGAATCCTGACGTGAGGATAAAAACCCTGTTGGATGTCTCAATTACTGGGCATTAGGGATTCCACTACGAACTATGATGCCAGTGGTGTAAAATCAGAGAATTTTCACTGAAACTACAGTAACTATGGTGAGAGCTTATCTGGAGCACTGTGTCCAGTTCTCAGCTCTCTGGTTCAAGAAGGACGTGGAACTGCATGGGAGGGTACAGAAAAGGGCTGCAAAGATGATTAGGGGACTAGAACACCTCTCTAATGAACACAGACTGAGGGACTTGGAGTTTTTTTAGCCTGGAGAAGAGCAGACTGAGGGAGGGATCTTATCTATACTTATAAATACTTAAAGGGGGGTGTCAGAAAGATGAGGCCAGTCTTTTTTCAGTAGTGCCCAGCTACAGACAAGAGGTAGTGGGCACAATATTGAAGATGACAAGTTTCATCTGAACATGAGGAGGAACTTCTTTCCTTTGAGGGTGATAGAAGACTGAAACAGGCTGCTCAGAGAAGCAGGTGGAGTCTCCATCTATGAAACCTGGACACCTTCCTGTGCAACCTGCTTTAGGTGAACCTACTCTGGCGGGGGGGGGGTTGGACTAGATGATTTCCAGAGGTCCCTTCCAAACCCTATTATTCTGTGATTCTATGATTCAGTTTCTATTGAATTTGGAGCACTTTTTCTGATCATGCTGCCTATGAGAGGTGATTGAATGGCTATTTTTTCAGTTTTTTGTAATTAAGTACATTATAGTATGGCCTCACATTGCCATATTTACTTAGCACATTGCTTTTAATATTACTAACATTAATTTTGCTTTCATATTGACTAAATGCTCTAATACACCCAATACGCATATTTAATGTAAGAAAACACCACTTTTTCACCTGCTGTTTCACCCTATGGAATTTTGTATACTTCCAAGTACATTCATATGTACTTCCAAGAATAATACTGCCATTATAGTATGAAATTCTGGACAAATGTGTCAGTCAGGTTATCCATGATTTCTATGCTTCTGTTTTGACACACATGAAAAACATGGACCTATTGGAGCAGGTCCAGAGGAGGCCATAACAGTGATCAGAGGGATAGAACCCCTCTGCTATGAACAAAGGCTGAAAGAGTTAGGGTTGTTCAACTTGGAGAAGAGAAGGCTCTGGGGAGACCTTATTGTGCCCTTTCAGTGCTTAAAGGGGCTGATAAGAAAGATGGGAACAGTCTTCTTTAGCAGGGCCTGTTGGAACAGAATAAGGACTGATGTTTTTAAACATTAAAGAGGGTAGATTTAGACTAAGGAAGACTTTTTTGTACACTGATAGTGGTGAAACACTAGCTCAGGTTGCCCAGAGAGGTAGTAGATGTGCCATCCCTGGAAATATTCCAGGTCAGGCTGGATGGGGCTCTGAGCAACCTGATCTAGTTGAAGATGACCCTGCTTGCTGTAGAGAGGTTGTACTGCATGACCTTTAAAGGTCTCTTCCAGCCCAAAACATTCTGTGATTCTATGACACTCAATCAACTATCAATTACTGATTTGGGGTGTGTTGACCTTCAGATGACTTGAATTGTTCATGTACACTGAAAAACTTATTACAGCATAAGAGATTAAAAGATATATTATCTGAAAGCTGGAAACACTTAGGATGGTGTAGAATAGACAGAAGAAAAGAGAAATGCATCTCATATATTACAGAAACCTTTCTACTAACTATATATCTCTAAGTTCATGACAGAGTCAAAAAGTTGGACTCTGATCACAGAATCACAGAATGTTAGGGTTTGGAAGGGAACCTACAGAAGTCATTGAGTCCAGCCCCACTGTCAAAGCAGGATCACCTAGGACACAGGAATGCATTCAGGTGGATTTTGAAAGTCTCTAGAGGAGGAGAGTCCACAACCCCCGGGCAGCCTGTTTCAGTGCTCCTTCACTCTTACCATAAAGAAGTGCCTCCTCATGTTGAGGTGGAGCTTCCTGGATTCCAGCTTACACTTGTTATTGCTTACCCTCTTACTGGGCACCTCAGAAAAGAGACCCTCACCTTCATCTTGACACCCACCCCTCAGATATTTATAAACATTGATATGACTTCCTCTCAATACTTTTCTCAAGATTAAACAGCCCCAGGTCTCTCAGTCTTTCCTCAGAGGAAAGATGTTCAAGTCCTGCAATTATCCTAGAGGTCTTTTTGAATCAAAACAATTCTAGGATTCTATGGAAAACACATATATCTTCAGATTGCTACCCACTTGGTACTTCCAGCACTGTTACTTCTTCCAAAACCTGGAAATCCACTCAAAAGTAATCATACTTTTGGGGGGGATCATGTGGACTAAATCAGATCAGGCTAAATCAAAGGATTGCTGAAGCCAGGAGCAACTTTTTTTTGGTGGAGCTGGGGAAAGGTTTCTCTATGTGACAACTCTTTCTACGCAATTCTGTGCAGCACTTGGAGCTGTCATCTTGTCATGCAGAAGAGTTGCAAGTACAAACCCATGCAGAACAACACAAAGTGTCTGGTGTCAGAGCAGGGCCTTGACAAGTGTTAGCTAGCACAGCTTTGAGTAGAGGTGAGGCAAAGCCACCTTATTCTTTCAGAGCCTTGTCTGTAACCATTTCAAGTGGAGTGTTTCTTTTTAGAAACATGAAGCCAATTTTCTTCCACTGCCTTTCAGCTTCTCTTCAATCTATTCTATTAGTTACTAAAAGCTGGTAAATTTCAGCTGTTGTGCTGGGAGGTATTGTTTTGCTCTGGCTTTACACAGAAATTCATCTCCTCTTGATGTTTTTGCTTGCTTTCAAAAGTTCATTAAAAATAACAAGGAACAAACTGGGGGGGGGAACGAACTGTTGATGAATTGTCCTTTTCCTGCGTCAATCTGAGAAGACTGATCCAAACTGAACCTCTTCAGATCCTAAGTAAGGAACAGACCCTTGCTACTGGAACATCTTTGCAATGCATTATTGTCTGGAAGATGATCATGTTTGCTGAAAATGATGTAGGAAGACATCAAGCAATCCAGATGTTCCTGGTCTCTGTTGCTACAATGGGGGTGATATTATTGCCAAGGTGCTATAACTGATCCCAAGTAGATCCATACTTTAGCAATGGTGAGTGCAAGTCTAACATGACTCAATGCAAACAAATTTAATTTTCTGGTGGACGGAATAAGTACCCCAGAAGCTGTTATTATTCAGCCACCCTGATTTCAGCATCTGCAATTGAAGTATGTTCATGTCAAGTGGGTTGTTATGGGGATAAAGGTTGTAGAAAAGAATTAAGGCTTCTGCTGAACAGCAAGCTGAATGTAAGTCAGCAAGATGCCCTAGCAGCAAAGACACAAAATTGTGTCCTGTCAGCAGGTCAAGGGATGTGATTCTTCTTTCCTACCCAGCACTGGTGAGGTCACACCTAGAGTACTGTGTCCAGTTCTGGACTCCCCATTACAAGAGCGACATCTTGGAGAGAGTCAAAAAAAAGGCCACAGAGGCTATGAAGGGATTGGAGAACCTGCCCTGTGGGGAAGGGCTGAGAAAGCTGGGACTGTTCATCCTGGAGAAGAGAGGGCTCAGGGGGATCTTATCAATGTGGACAAGTATCTGAAGGGAGGGTACACAGACAGTGGAGCCAGGCTTTGTTCAGTAGCACCCAGTGACAGGAAAGGCACCAATTGAAGCTGAAGCACAGGAAGTTCCCTCTGAGCATCAGAAAGTGGTTTACAGCTGTGAGGGTGACTGAGAGGTGGCACAGGTTGTCCTGTGTGGCTGTGGGATCTCCCTTCTTGGAAATATTCAAGTACTACCTAGATACAGTCCTAGGCTGGCAGCCTTGCTTTAGTAGGAAGTTGGACAAGATGACTTCCAGAAGTCTCTTCCAATCTTAAACAGCCTGTGATTGTGTGATTCACTTCACATTCAGGTATCTTGAGTGACTTGAGACATCTTAAAATACATCTGCATGAGCTGCCAGGTATCCTGAGTACTTATCCAAGCATGTTTGAGCTGTCCTCAGGTACCCTGACTGGCTTCCAGCTGCTGGTCCATGATGCTGCAGTAGTTTTCTAAATCTTGGGAGATCTGACAGCCCAATGTGGATAGCTTTAATGTCCTCAGACTCCTCAACTGCTACTCAGTGTCTATGTGTGGACAGGTAAATCCAGTCCATAGTCATGCAGAGACATTTACTTTGCAGACATCTAAATGCCTCCTGTAGACATCCATGAAGGCAGTTTCTGAAGAGTTCATCCAATATATGTTGGGATGTTCCAGAAGGGAATCTCTAGGCATAGCCAGGGTGACTCAAACTTTTTGCCAGGATAGAAGGAGAACTTTACCTTTATTGTAAAGATCTGCACCTGTCTGTCTGACAGTCTAGTGCTTTGGAAGGACTCCTGGAAAGTTTAACGAGTGTCTGGAAAGTTTGTGGAGCTTCTTAAGAGAATGCAGCTGCAGCCATGTAAATCTTGTCTAAAATCAGAAACAGAGCCTCAAATATAAAATAATTTAATATTACTACTGCATTGTGCTAGATATGCTATTGTGGTGCAGCAAACCTTAGGCAAGATTATACAACCAAATGATCACTAGGACTAAACAAAAATGTAGCTCCAAAGACATGGTAGATTTTGGCCAACTAATGATAAAAAGCAGAATAGCAAATTCTTAGGAAGGAATATCCCTTGAAGGAGGGAATGCACCTTGAAGGAGATAATGTGCCAGGAAGAGTCATACCTCTTTGCCTCTACGAAGTCTTTTCTCTCCTTTCTAGGAAATACTAGTGTAGATCTCCAACACAGGATGTTTTTTCCAAGATATTTTAATTAAGGAAGCAGTTAATGATGTTGCTATCAGAAACTTTATGATGTTTATGTGAAGACTACTCAGGGTGTTACCCTGAGACTTCCTGCAGATTCATGCAGATGAGATTCACCCTTTTCAAAGTGGGTCGTACTATAAAATCATAGAATCATTAAGGCTGGAAAAGACCTCTAAAATCCACAAACCCAACACCACCATGTCCACTAAAACACATCCTGAAGTGCCATGTCCACATGATTTATGAACACCTCCAGGAACAGTGACTCCACTACTTCTCTGGGTAACCTATTCCAATATTTGACCACTCTTTCAGTAAAGAAAGTTTTCCTAATACCCAGTTTAAACCTCCCCTGGCACAACTTGAGGCCATTTCTTCTTGTCATGTCCCTTGTTGCATGGGAGAAGAGACAGAAACCCTATCTCACTTCACCCTCTTTTCAGGTACTTATAGAGATCAATCAACTGTCCCATGGTTATGTTCTAACCATCAGACTTATGGAACAGAAAATATCTTCAAAGCAATGGAAGCAAACCTTTGCACATGTACAGGATAGAGTTAAATGACTCCTACAGGTATGAAGTATATTTGTTGGTTTGGATTGCAAGGAAAGACATAACTTGTCCAAAAAGCCTATTTTCCACTGAGAACATTATGTTCCTAATTTCAGCTTGTTCCTCTCTTTACATGACTTGCCTTAGTGATTACAGACAAATTACTGAGAAGCTTTCTAAGAGAGATATATCTAACTTAGGACTTCCCTCAACATTTAATGTATATAAATATGCCTCTAGGGGAAGGCAATGAAAGGACTATAAAAAATAAACCCATCACACTTACACTATTATGGCTTGCAATACTTCTTCCTCAGCCAGTTTGTAGTAAGGAGGTAAAATCACATCCTAAAAACAGGAAGATCCAATCCGAAGTAATTGTAATGGGCTTGAAAACAGATTCAGGGGTCCTTTGTGGGGCTTCATTCAGTCTTATGATCCTAAATAATGTAAAGCTCTAAGGCAATACATAAAAAGCCTTTTGTGTGTTGTATTTGTGTTTTTAAGCGGATTCATGTATGCTCTTACCTGGTAGCCTGGTCCCCACCTTCATCCAGCCCCTGTGTCCAACACAAACTCCCTGTATCCTTGTCTCTCACCTTACTGACCCCACCTACCCCAAACCTACCCCAAAGAGTCCTCTTTAGGTATACCAATACTTCCCTACTCATCTATGTCCAGCTGCAGGGCTCCACTGCATCCAGGTGTCCTGGCATGGTCTGGACTCCCCTGTGGAGCAAAATGAGGTTGCAATCTCATCATCTGCAGTGGAGAGCTACGTGATAATCATAGGGCTGGATCACCTTCCCTGTGGGGAGGCTGAGAGTGTTGAGGTTGTTCAGTCTGGAGAAGAAAAAGCTCTGGAGAGACCTTATAGCAGCCTTCTAGTACCTGAAGGGGGGCCTAAAAGAAAGCTGAGGAGGGATGTCTTACAAAGACTTGCTCTGATAGGAAGAGGGGAGATGACTTTCAACTGGAAGAGGGGAGATTTAGCCTGGATATTAGGAAGAAATTCCTTACAATGAGGGTGGGGAGACACTGGAACAGGTTGCCCAAGGAGGTAATGGATGTCCCCCTTCCTGGAGGTGTTCAAGGTCAGGTTGGATGGGGCCTTGAGCAACTTGATCTAGTGGAAAGTGTCCCTGACCATGGCAGAGGGGTTGAAACTACGTGATATTCAAAGTCCCTTCAACCCAAACCATTCTATGGTTCTATGAGTAGATGACCAGGTTTGCAAGAGCTCTGTGCTGGCACTGGATCCATAGTATACACTAGATGCAATATCTCACATATGACCTGAGGACTGTGTGTTCATTTATGTCACTTATGTAACATAAGACATATGTCATTTATGGAGAGAGGAGTAAGTCAAGCTCATGGGTCCCTAAATAGTCATTTAGGAATTTCAAAGCATCTTTTTTGTCTTGAAATGTAATGATCTAAGTCTCTCTCCACAGAAGTCATCAGCCACATTTGGGTCCTCTTCTCTCCCAGTAGCTACTTGAGAAGAAACAAGCCAAAGTTAACCTTTGATTCACTAATACCAAGCATGACTTGCCAGGAAAAGACTTATCCCAGCAATTGTGTGCCATGACTCCAGCTGTTGCCAGACTGTACAATTTTCCACTCGGGGTAGCCCACACCATATTAATGCCTTGACAACAACAATGCTTATAACAGATACTGTGTGCTTTTCTTTCCTCCTTCTTTAACTCAGAGATAAGCCTGCTCATTGGAAGTGTCACAATGTGAGAGAACACAAGGTGAAAAGAATTTCCTGAGGGCATCGAATGATATGTTGATCCCGGACCTGCCTGTCTCAGCACAGAGAGCAGAAATACAACAAACAGACCAGTCGTGAGGAGGCGACCGCTTGCCTCAGGGTGGGCAAAACAGCCCAGACCTGTGGAGCTGCTATTTATTGAGACCTACGTGAATGTTACAGTTCCACTGTCCCTCTGCCTGCCTGCCTCATTAAACTTACTGATTTATCTTTATTTTAACAGGTGCCCTTTTCCCCAGTTGCCTTCCCACGCGTTTCAAAGATGTAACACTTTGTTATTTTTTTACTCTTATCCTTTTCTCGCACTGTCTGGAGGTACAACATTTCTTATCACCTCCAGGCCCTCACAGACATGAAGGCCATCTAAACATTTCATTATTATTCCCTTTCTGGGTTCCCACATCTGGCAAAGTGTTTACTTTATTGGGGTTTTTGTTGACGATTTCTGGACCGCTTCTGAGGAGCTCCTGCGAACCGCTCAAGCCCTGTACCCTGCACCAGGCAATGGCAGCGTGATGGAAAGCTCCCATTATCAGGGCTAGCTTTGGGAGTGGATTGCTTTTCACCTTCTGCTCCATCCGTGCACAGGCACTGCTCTTCAAGCAGCTATTCCTCATGATATATTGCAGGGAATGACGACAAATGCAACAGTGTCATCCTCCGACAGGGAGGACTGCCACGCGTGCGGGGGCAAACGAAAATAGATGGGGTGTATGCACGGATTCAAACAATAAATGCCACGGAAGTAAATCATCTCTTATTGCTTCATATATCTTCCCTGGAGCTGCTTCTTATTTCTTAACCAGCAAAGCCTCTCCTAGTAATGCTGAATTTCTTTCTGCTATCCCAGATGTGTTAACATCATTTATCCATCTGAGACTGAGACAAAAACGCTGAATATTCCTCCCTCCTCGTGACACACCTCCACCTTTTCCCCATGAGTATTTCTCAAAATCTTTTTTCAAACTAAATATAGGATTGTGGGGGAGTGGAAGAAAGAAAGAGACACTATCCTTACAATGGGAACTGGACAAAACTACATTTCAGCTGTTCCCAGCCATTTTTCAGCAGTTGTCACTATTTTTTCTGACATGTTGCTTAACAGGGGTGGAAGTAATTTTTCTTCATCCATGGGGTACATATTTTCATCTACCATGGAGGAGATTGCTACCACTGGTTTTGTACTTTGGGTTTAACAGTACTGGGAACATAACAAACTCTTATGCTGTGTCTACTTCTTCCTACCCTAGACCCTGGCAATCCTCTGGAGGAGGAATCTCAGTAGTTCATTACAATTTTTCTATGGGATACCACAGCAGTTGTAAGAATTAGCTTGGGCATTTGTCACCTTAGGCACTAGTGGATTGTACAGGGCTGGAAATAAATACCAGCAGTCCAAAGATAAGAAAAGGGGACGTGGAACTGGAGGAAGGATAGCTCTGGATTACTCCTTGCCCTGGAAATGTGACAGGTAAGACCTAAACAACCTTCTTCCTACTTGGTCTCTCCTCATGTGAAACTGGGAAGAAACTATTTTTGTCTCTACTGAGATTTTCCACACTCCAGTTCTCAGTAGACAGGCTTCAGTTCAAATGTCTCTGCAGCATGACAATTACTCAATCAGGTTGCTAACATTATGTTAATTGCTTTGGTTCTTTACTGTCTTCCAGACTGCCCGGGCCATACCTGTCAGGAGCCCTGTCTGCACGGACTGGCTGTGTACAGCAAGAGATTTGATATGAAATAATTTCACAGTTACTCAGAACTCATAAATTGTGCAAAGACAAATTTCTCCCATCTCATCACAAAAACAATTGAGTTTAAATCTGACTGGATGGGTTCAGAGTAGATGGATTAGGTCCCGCAGTGAAACTGGACAGAAAGACAATCCAGTTACCAGCTTAACTGCCTTTCTGTTCTAAATAAAACCACAAATACACCCATACAAAGTAGGAGAGGCATTATTGGAAATCTTATATTTTTATGGATAGGAATGAATTTTTATGGAGCTGATAATGCAGATAGAAGACACAATTGGTCTAGTCAAAATGAAAGATGAATACAAATTGCAAATCAGCTCCTCAGATATAAAAATTGGTGTAACCTTCTCAGCAATAACTGATTGTTTAGGAGACTCAAATAGAGTCACAGTGATGTTTCTTCCAGCCTTATTAAGCATCATAGTTGTCATATTAAACCAATGATGTATGAGTATTTGCTTATTGTAATGAATTCTGGAGACAGTAGCTGGAGTAGCAATGCAAAAGAGTCAGGCTGAAGATTCTGGATATATTTTTTTCTCACTCCCTGGGGGAAATATTTCTCTCTTTTATTTCACTAACATCGAAGTCTGTCTCAAATCCTGATACAGGCAGAACTCCTCCTGAAGTTAAATCTCTGGGATCTAACGCCCCTTCCCCCTCAATAGGCTGCAAATGTAACTGGGAGGAATGGAAAAATGTTACTGCTTTGTATATAAGAGGCTGAGGATCCCAAATTCCTTTCCAAACTTCAGCAGAAATCTATTGGGAAACATGTTTGGGAGTGTTGGTAACCATGTTGTTTAGAGGTCAGATTATTGCAGCCACATGAGCTTCGGAGAACTTTAGAGCAGACTGATGTGTGGCACTCAAGACTCAACTAAAGGAGGTTCAAAGAAAGAAAAAAGATGTGCTGTTGGGGAAGGCTGGAGAAAACTTGAGGCAGGAGAGACAGAGAGAGGATATTATCTAATAAGCATGCTATATGTGTGTCTCGTGCTTTGGAGCAAGTCCACTTTCAGCATAGAAACATGGCAAGATGCTTTGATGTTTTCATAGGCAAACTGAAAGGTTTTTGAAGATATTACAGAGACATACCTAGTAGCCATCAACTTCTATATTCCAGCCTGCAGCTCTCTTAAAAGGAACTAGGATACGC
This sequence comes from Indicator maculatus, assembly GCA_013399975.1. Classification (NCBI taxonomy): domain Eukaryota; kingdom Metazoa; phylum Chordata; class Aves; order Piciformes; family Indicatoridae; genus Indicator; species Indicator maculatus. The sequence continues at coordinate 70,138 of VXBD01010329.1, forward strand.
TGAACCTCCTTCTCTACCCCATGCCCAAACTAATGGTAGGGGAATCAAAAAAAATCTAATAATTTCTTCATTAAATTTAAGCCCACCATTTCTTGTCACCTTGGCACATAAAAAAGCTCAACTTCTCCTTTTCAACAGCTTTGTAGAGCTGCCCCCTTAAGTCTTTTCTCCTTTGGTTCAGTGGCTCCAACTCTTTCACTAATTCTTACAGACCATGTAAGTCATTCGGATGATCATTATCATTACTTTCCTCTGGGAATGCTCTCATTGGCCCAACCATCTATATGGAAGGGTAATATGAAAACCAATCATGAGAGGACACCTGAGACAGACAGGAGAATGACTTCCATTGCCTTGAAGGCTGCAACTGACACATCCATGCTGTTTGGAACGGTATGAGCATACATATGCTCAGCTTGTTCTCCCTGCAGAGCATAACTGTTAGATTACTCTGCTCTGGAAAGGAAGTTGAAGTCAAACTGAATTATCAGCATTTCCTCTTTTCTCCCCTTTCTTCTCTTTAACAGCCAGGCACTTTCTCTAGTCTTCTGGATTTGCACTATTACAGGAGACATTTAAGCCCTACCTTGTGCTTAAAATAAACCCCCTTTGCCTCAAAATATATTTCACCTGCAAAGGGGAAGAAAAGACGAGCTAATTCAAGTTGTAGTCACAAATATAATCTAGCCTTCTTTTCCAGTGCTTCTTTTGGCAACTAAAAACAGTTTTACAGAGCTGTCATATGTCATTATTAGAAAAGTTGCAGCCATGAGCTGAATTGAAGCTGTGCAAAGCTGGTACATTTCTTCCATGTATTTTGCAGATGGGGTCTTTGTCCTCAGGGAGATAAGTGATTGTCAGGATTACATAGGCTTCATCTATACTGTGTTTGGGATTTGTCCAAGAAACAGACCATGCTCCCTGGGCCATGTGGTGCAAGCTGTTTTATATCTATACCGTGTAAGTATCTGCAGTCTGTGGAGCTCAAGGTATGTCCTTGCAGGAGACTTTTAGAGCTCTTCCTGCTGTTGTTTTTTTTTCATGCCTAGAGAACATGCATCTGCTCCCAACCCACTGGGGAAAGCTTGAGGATAGCCATAATAGTCTCAGAAGACAAAAATGGCCTGACCAAGTAACATCTTGTGCACACAGTGCCTAAAATGTGGATCCCAACATGAGCTGTTTTCTTGTCTGTGTGACTCGTTTTCAACCAGGAAAGGAATAATTTTACACTGCAGTCAACACTGGGTTAAGGTAACATATAAGCAGTTATAGTTGTCATGCTAAACAAGGCAGTATTCATGCTGGGTTAAATATGATAATAAATCTAATTTGAGCAAAGAAGGGAGACTGTACCAGTTCTTCTCTCTCAAACATTTTCAGATCCTACAGGTAACTTAGAGGTCTCTGGAGAAGCAAAACTTGTCAGAATATAACAGTGGCCTGCTGTTAGATAAACGCCAAGACAGGCACTGCCAGGTTGTCAGGGAATTATTAATGGAGGTTTAGGAGTTGCTCTCTGAAGTCATTCTCGGTTCAGTACTAATGTGCATCTTGCCTTGACAATTCCCATACACTTAAACACAACTGGAGATAGATGGGCTCTGTTTTGTTTATCATTCATTTCAGCTGTGCTCAACATAGGCTTTCCAGGTATCAGGACAGACTTCATGAATGGTTGCTACATATTGCTGGCTCAAAATGGAAGGCACATGACAGAGCTTTTTATCAGCATGTAAAGAAGTTTGGTGTGTTTTACTGTTGCTGTGATTGTTCACAGAATAAAAAAGATATTTTCCTATTTCTCTACTTCTTAGCTGCTTAACAAAGCAGTATATTTTCCATGCAACCTGTTATAAAGTAGGTTGAAGATAACCTGAGTTTCAGCCCCATTCCTCTGTCTGAGAGGTGGTTTCTGTGAGTCATTACACTGAAAATGTTGAAAGTCTAAAAACATCAGTCAGTTCCTGGAATAAAAGTTGGGCTCAAAATTTATGGTATTTAAAAATAATTATGCGGAAGATTTTATTTCTTTCTCATTGCAGCAAGATGCCCATTTATTGCTCTTTGCAGATTTTCCCAGCTTTTCTCTGTAACAAGAAGACAACAAAGACAGAAAGAAGAGAGAAAGAGAAGGTAACAAGGCAAGTCTGATATGATTGCAGGAGGCAGAGGCTTACCAAAGCTATCCCCTCACCAAAGACTATGATACTGGAGGTGTTTAAGGCCAGGCTGGATGAGGCTCTGGCCAGCCTGATCTAGTGTGAGGTGTCCCTGCCCATAGCAGGGGGGTTGGAACTAGATGATCCTTGTGGTCCCTCCAACCCTGACTGATTCTATGATTCTACTGCAAATATTACGACAGTGCAATAAACTCCTGGAAGCTGACAATATGCCAAGGAAGATTTAGACTGGATATTAGGAAAAACACTTTACTGAAAGAGTGGTCAAGCATTGCAACAGGCTGCCCAGGGAGGTGGTGGAATCACCACCCCTGGAAGTGTTCAAAAAATTTGTAGACATGGCACTTTGGGACACAGTTTGATCAGCATCATGGTGTTGGGTTAGTGGCTGGACTTGATCTTAGAGGTTTTTCTAATCTTAATGATTCTGTGATTCTATGATTATGTCAGACTTGCAGAACAGAGCTCTTTTGTTGTTCTCTTCTCTGGTAATTACCAATTTTAAAAGCAAGTTGAATCTTTATGAGGGCCCAGATACCTGCAAGCTGGATTATTTGGACAGCTATCAGAGATGTTATATTACAAAGCAGTCACCATCTGCTGTTCTAGGATCACCAGAGGGAAGAGGAGCCTTTGAGAAGCCTGGTTTAATCCCTTGAAATCCAAATCAAACACAAGAGACCACATTTCTCTCTGGTCATTTCAGAGCAGGTGTTTCAAATCTTTCTTCAATTTTCAGAAGCTATAGACACTTTACATTGGAAATGAAGACCCTGAGGAGCAAATTTCTGTCTGTTGGCTATAGCTGGCTTTTCTTAGTTATCATTTGGGTTCACTGGAGAGTCTTAGAAATGGCAAGTTCCTGCTCAACAGGGTGCTTAGGATAATTAGCTATGCCTCTGTCAAATGTGGCAGGGTTCATCTGAGATGAATCTAGAGGTGATTACTCCCAAAAGGATGCTCACTCTAACTAGTAAGTCATTTTGAACCATTATTGATTTTGTCTCATACTAGTTTGAATTTCTAAGGTGTGCCATCAAACTGAACTGAGATCAGTCTGAATAACTAATCAATGTTAATAGTTACTGATTTTGCTAGACTCATCTCTGACTGATCACATTCACACTGGAATGAGCATCCTTCATTATCAGACTTCAGGAAGTTAAATAGGAGTAGCATATTGCCATTCATGAAAGCCACAGCCTGTCTCTGGCAGAACAGGATGTCTGTGAGATAAAAAAGCTGTTATCCTCAGAAAGGTGTTAATAAACTGGTTTAGGAACAGGTCTCTCATAACCTAAACCATCCAAGTTATATATTTGTATATACATCAAAGTATTTTGAGTTACCTTATTTCCTTGGTATTGTATCAGTTCACTGTCATTACCAACACTTGGGACAGGAGCCATTCAGTAGGGATTTGGTATCCCTGGTCTCCACTGGAGCTCAGCAATGTTTTTTCAGGCTGTAATTTATAAACAACTAGAAGATGTCAGGTGCTTCTTGCTCTGGATATGCCTATTCTAGAGCTAATTCACTCTCATTTTGCGCATCCAACCATGGCATTGAAGACTCTGTATGACAGACACATTATCAAGCCATCGATATATTGACTTTCTGATATACAAAATGATGTTTAAGAAAAAGACAGCTTCCAGGGATGCCTTAGATAGGAAATTTTACACATTTTGAGGGATTACTTCAATGCCCACACTTTTTGGAGCCAGGAAGCGTGGAGTCAAAGAAATGTTCCCAGGCTGGATTGTGGATCCTTGATATGATAACACCCTTGACTGAGAGGTGTAGATGAGTCCTCACAAGGTCCCAAACACCCTTTTATTTCCTCTTGAACAGGATCTGACCTACCTGAAATAAAAGTGCAGAGAATGTGAAACTTGATTTAGGCTCTCTGGAAGAGATAAAATATGTATGTTGATTTTTTAATGAGAGTAAGAAGTATTACATCTGTCCATTTTATATTGCTTTTGTGACATTTCTCACTCTCCCTCTTTCCCCCTTGTCTGAAACAAAAGCACCAATGAAAGATTCATAGTATAGAGGAGACAGGAAGAAGATCGCAAGAAGCCAGCTCTCTTCAGTTCAATATTGTGATGGTCTGAACATATCTGGTCCCCTTTAGGTATCTGGTCAGTGCAGGATCACCTTGCCTACGAAATGTCATGAGTTCTGCTCTGGCCTGCCAATAAAAGGTGATTTGAATAAAATATAATTTAAAACAAACAAATGAAACCCTCAAACAAACATACAGAGAAAAAAATGCAATGAAGAGATAGAAGTGGTATCTGCAAGCCTTTCCTTGTTATCAATACCTTAGTATAAGAGTCAGATTTCTCTATTGACTTTTATGATGACTATGCAGTTGATCCCTATGAGTGGGCTTGAACGTGTATGAACAAACAGTTTTATCTGCAGCAGTGCCATTCATTCTATGGGGAAGGCTTTCTTCAGTCAGAACAAGCGGGGGGGGGAACAGTATATTTAAATAGGTAAGAGACTTTGACATGTACTCATGCTCTCAAGACACACATGCCTCTAGCTGTAGCAGCTGTGGCACCCCATTTGTGTTGCCCCACTTCCCAGTTTCCAGTCTGTTCAATTGCTTTTGGAGTTTACAGTGCAGAGATTGAAACAGGAGTTAGGGAGAAGGGATTTGCAAAGCAAAAGCACCACAGCCAGATATGTTTTTCTTGCTCTGAGGCAGGTTGAGGATAGAGGGGAAAGCAGGGAAAAGCTGTCTGTCTCTGCAACCCTGGCAACAGAATGGATTAAATTGTTTGACTTTTAGGCAGCCAAAGCATTCTTTTTTTTTCATCTGTTTCCCAGAAGCATGAATTTTTCTATGGTAGATGAGAGAAAAGCACTTTTCTCACCAGTTAATCCAAGCACGATACCTGAAAACTTCTCTAAATAGTGCATTACACACCATGATTCCTCCTGAAGGTTGATGCTGAAATCCTTCCCTTTCCATTTTTGTGCCCCATCTAGAACACCACAATATGCTTTTTATGTCCTATCTGAGGCTCTGCAGCCTAAGCATACGTTCATCCATAAAATCAGCACAACCCAGCAGGATTAAAAAAATCTGTCTAAACTCTTTTGCAATCACTTGCATTGGAAAAGTACACATCAGCTGTGCTGGTTATCCAAGGCAATCCCAGTGCACACTTAATATGTGCTGTAATTGCCAACAGATATCCTGCCCTGAAGTCACAGAATCATAGAATGGTTTGTATTGGAAGGGACCTTTAAAGATCATCTAGTCCAACCCCTTTGCAGTCAGCAGGGACATCTTCATCTAGATCAGGTTGCTCAGAGCCCCATCCGAGCTGGCCTGCAATGTTTCCAGGGATGGGGCTTCCACCAAGTCTCAGGGTCCGAGAAGAGGCAGGTGGAGGTTGTGTTTTGATTTACAAACTCTTGAATGCAGCATTTGATTTAATACTTTAATAATTAATCAGGGAGGGAAGAAAGAAGGCATTTATAAAGGCTTGATAGGAAATCAATGGCAGGGAGAGCATGTCACTGCTCAGGGAGAAATAAGGATCGCATCAGATGGGGCTGAGAAAAATATTCCTGTGCATATTTAGAGAGGATGAAAGAACTCAGTTTCACTTAGAGAAAAGCTCTGAGTTTTTTTCTTTCCAAACTGAAGTGGCTGAAAACATCTTAGCTCTGTGAGGTAAAAAGAGGAGGCCATTTGTTTCTTCAGTGCCTTGCCTGGTAGTGATGAAGGGGAGGCATGGCCAGGATTTTCCTCTCCTTTCACTTTCTCACACTCTTTCCTGTGTTTGGTGCCTTGGTAGACTGTTCTTTCCCAGGCATCCCATAAAGCAGGTTTCTTCAAAGAAGAAGGAATATATATTCTGTGTCTTCAGAAAAAAGACCACATACTACTTGCTTGTGTGGAAATCACAAACTCCAAACTAACCTCTGTTGCCTAACTACCTTAACTTAACATGATTTAGGGAAAAGATTACTAACAAATTTAATTCAAATAAATTACCAAGAAACACAAAGGAAATGGTTTTATAATGTACTCTGGCTTTTTCTTTCCTCTGAGAAAATGTGTTTACCTGACTCATCTGAACACCTTCAGCTGTGTTTTGTTCCGAAAAACAACTGAATTGACTATGGTTATATAATGTTATTTATTTATTTGGCAGGTTTGCTTCCAGTTGCACTTTTTGGGGTTAGACAACAGCCAATGAATAGAACATGAGGAGTCATTCCCTGAATTCATCCTCATTTAAATAAGACACCCAGCAGTCCATAGAACAAAAAAAAAAAAAAAAAAAAAGGCACCAAACTGTTAATTGATTTTTAAAGGAGAATTATGATGCTTTTAACAAGGCACTTATCTTGCTAAGCATTGTTAGGGTGGTAGCATACGTTCCACTGAAATAGCTGTTCCACAATGTGAGTCTCTAATTGCTTATAAAGCACACTGTTTATTGAGTATTAGCTCTGGCATAGTTGTTTATTACAGGAGTGTATTGCTTAATGCTTGTAAAAAGCCATCTAACTTAAATATGCTCTGCCTTGTCTCTTACCCTCCCATGCTCTCGTGAGCACATGCTCTCCATTGCTAAGTTTGCAGTGGGAAGGCAGGAAAAGTATTAGCAGCTCTGTGCAGAGCAGGAGGAGGTTGCCTGGTAACTGTGAAGAAAGGAGCCTGACTTGGGAGCGTATCGACTATATATTATGTGCCACGCTCTGCCTACAATTAATAGGTCAGTGACCCAATGAAACATTCCAGATGAAGTCAAACTATTAGCTGGACAAATGTGTCTCAAGTACCGCTGTATGCTGGTTCCATATGATTACGATGCATTATGTGCTGGCAAAGGAAGCATGAATCATTAATAGGCTCGGCTGAGCCCGCCGCGTCCTGCCAGGAAGCAGTCTCCCGGTCCTGAGCGATGTGCTGCGTTATCTTCATAAGACATGAAGCCTGCGCTTAGTGTGATCTACAGGCTGGTTAGCTGGCAGCGGGGGATGCATTCGCCTTCCTCTTTCATGGGCATTTGTCAATCCTTTTAGGGAGACAGGCAGTATGTTTTTGTGGGGAGGAGGGAAATGGTGTGAGAGAGAAGACAAAGGCACAGAAACTGATATCTGTTTGGCTATAGGTCTGTTTTTAAGACTAGGAATACCTTCTCTAATTTTCTAGTTTTCTGAGGAGTAGATAGATTTATCATCCCCGAGACTCCCCCATATAATCGAAGCAGGTGGGTAGGAGGATGACCAAGTATAATATTCAGATTCTTCTTTCTGCTCTCTCATAAAGTTGGAAAATCACTTTCTTTGTCAAAGTAACTGTCTGAGATGTAGGATTAGTTGAAGAAGTGTTTTCTGGGCTTGACTGAGATTGGTAAGCAGTGATGAGGGTTTTGAAGAGTGAACAATTCTTGCAATCACAGAATCATAAAATCATAGCATGCTTCAGGCTGGAAGGGACTCTTGAAGGTCATCTTATCCAACCTCCCTGCAGTGAGCAGGGACATCTCCTACTAGATCAAGCTGCTCAGGGCCCCATCAAGTTTGACCTTGAATGTCTCCAGTGATTGCACCTCCACCACCTCTCTGGGCAGCCTGTTCCAGTGTTTCACTACCTTCCATTATGAAGAACTTCTTCCTAATAGCCAACGTAAATCTACCTTGCTTTAGTTTAAAACCATTGCCCCTCATTTTATGGCTATGTGCTCCTGCAAACAAGGGTTCTCCCTTCTCTCTTCTCCTCTGCCCTAGTAAGGCCACACCTAGAGCGCTGTGTTTGGTTCTGGGCTCAGCAGTTCAAGGGGGACAGGAAACTACTGAAGAGAGTTCAACAGATGGCTATGAGGATGATTAAAGAAATAGAGCACTTCTCTTGTGAGGAAGGGCTGAGTGACCTGGGCAGCATCACTTGGTCAGTCTTCTTGAATTCCAAAATCAACTTGCATTGTTGTTTGTGCTGTTTCCTACCAATGTTGCATGACTGTTCACAAAGGGGTGTGATCAATCCCTAGATGCATCAGATAGTGTCTTGGAGCACTTAACAAAAGAATATACAGGAATGGCAGATCTTTCCTATGATGGTCCTGGTGAAACAGAACTGATTTAGCAGTACACACTCATGCTCAGTATTTCCATAGAGGAAAAAAAAATTAAACAATTAAAATTAAAATAATTAAATAATTAAAACAATAAAGAAATAATGTCTTCATTTTAAAATCTGTATTGCTCTAAAACCAAACAGAAAGGCTTCTAACCTACTAGTGATTTGAACTCTGGAATTTGGCATATGATATTTGCATCTTAGCATCTTGGAAACACAGTTTCTCAATTCTTCTGTCCAATGAAGCTGTTACACTACTCTTTGTTGAGAAAAAGAGAATGATCCTGGTGTATCAGCACCAGTATGGCTGTTTGATATCTAGTCAGCTCTTTGTTGATGAGCTGGATGAGTTCTTAGAGTATTATCTGTCTTGTCAATCTATTCTAATGCAAGACTTGCCTCTATGCTTAATCTCTCAGGCGCTTTATTAGTTGGCAGCAACAGTGTCATGCTCCTTCACAGTAGGCTCAAGGGCTTTGTGAATCCTCTGAAAGACCTTTAAAATTAGAAATTACCAGCAAACTTTGTACCACCAAAGATGTGTAATTGTCAGTTTCCCAACTGTCTGACATTAAATACTGTTGCCCCACTTAATGTCATGATTTGGATGAGTTGATTTCTAAGGGAACTCAAAAAGCTGCAGCAACTTATTTCTAAATGAAAGTTGCTTTGATTGAGATCATTGGGGATTTCAGATGGCCTTAAATGGAAAAATCCAAATCCACAGTAAAACTAAATGAGGAAGTCTCTGGAGATCTTACATTTCAATTAGTTTCATCGAATGAGCTTATTAAGAAAAATGCCAGCAAACACGACACTGAAAAACCCTCAGTGTAGTTCTGCTAGCATCAAAACTTCTCCAGTCCAAGACTACACTGCTCTATATTTATATCAACTGGTTAATTAAATTTCAGGGTGTTAGCTTAACTCACTGGGAAAAGATTTTCATTCGAATTAAATGCTGTGACTATGCTGCAGAAAAAGAATCAAGATTTCATCACTTATAAATATACATATAGATATATATTTACCTTGAGGTATATACAACTTTTTTACACTATTATCGCTGTGCTAGCTCAACAAGATGTGATGAACTACATCTCATCTTGCAGAGAGATACCAATTCTTGATTCCGAAATACTGGCAACGTAAGTTCAAGTGCTTTGTAAAGTAAAAAACCCAAGTATTTGATCAGAATGCATACTCTCAAAATCCTGTCTTTGTAAACATTTTAGTATTTATTTACATCTAACACTTTTTAAATGAGCTAAATGTCTGTCTGTTGATCTGGAAAGATTTGCGGGTTAGGCTCAATGTGCAGTCAGCCTGGAGTGTACATACATACCTTGTGGAAGATGCTTCCAGTATCTACAACCAAACTAGTGTCTAGAGTGCTTTTATAGGTGGTGGAGGAAATAAACCATTTTAGAACATGATCCATCTCATTGTAAAATAATTGTCTAAGATTAATCACATGAATTGGTTGTCTGGAAGAAATCCTATGTTATCTGCTCGAGGTGACTCTGCTTTAGCTGTGAAGTTGAACCAGATTTTCAGAGGTTGCTTCCAACCCCTACTACTCTGCAATTCTGTGTAATTTTATTCTAAAAATGTCAGTTTGTCTCCATTGACCTAAATGGGAGCTGAGAGTCAAATGGTAAGCAGTACCATAGGTTGAAATCATCTAACACACATGGCTTGTGTATCCAACCAAATGAATTCAAATCTATACCATATGTAGCTGCTGAAAAACAATGGACTTCTTCACAGACAATCACCCCACCATTTGCTGATGCAGCTGCAGGATTTTGCCTTGGAGGCTGTGGTGTGAAAGAGGAAAAGTAACAAAACAAAGTGGTGAGTTATCTTCCAGCTTGTCTCTTCTCCATGCTTTTACCCTTATGCAACTAATGCCTACATCTGTACTGAGAAGATCACTGCAGGCTTTTGAAGTGCAACTCAGATAAGCTTAAGAAGTTGGGTGGTTGAAAGCAGGTAACCATGAACCTATTTATTTGTCATTAGTTAAGATTTTCTGTGATTAGATTGATTCCCTAGCTTCAGAGATATAAATAACTAATGACACTTGGCTTTACAGGTTATTAGAAAGCATGGCTTTCTAAATGTGTTCCCTGTACAAGCCATAAGATAAAATCCATCAAAACCAAAGAATGCAGCACACCAGTGTTTGTAGTAGCCCATATTGTGCAATCTTTTTCTGTTTGTGCACAGTTTTAAAGCATGGTTTAGTGGTTGGTATCTCACTGAAGTATCTGTTTCTCCACCTATAAGTCCCTTGGTGAAAGAGGAGTCATTACCCTGAACCCATGGCAGGTAGTAGAATGTTACAAGGACCTGAGGTAAGTAGGCATGTTGCATGAAAATTAGCAAAATACCTGCCTCAGAGAGTTGGAGTCATGGGTGAAATAGTCTGCTAAGAGTATTGGACTGAATGTAATTGTGTGTCAAGATTTTCAGCTGCCCTGTAGCTGCAAATCATGACTCCAAGAAATGTTAGATTGCCTAAAATACTAAAATATTGCCTAAAATACTAAAATATTGCCTAAAATAGTAAAATATCACCTAAAATACTAAAGGACTGAGTCAATTGTCCACATGTAGCTGTCCAAGCCTCAGGCTACCAGAGGCAGCCAAATGGGGCTGGCAGTTGTCTGTCTCTGCTCTTCTACAGCATTAGCTGGATTCCTGGGCAAGGTATCTTTAAGATTCTCATCTGACATGGCATACCTGTATACAGGTAACAGACTTGAGACCTTAAGTGACACCATGCAGATCTTCCTGGAAACACTTGCATCATAACTCAGTGTCAAATAGCCCCAGAATCATTTATCCTCCTTTCTTCTGCCATCTCCTCTGCTTGTCTCCAGCTTCTCTTTCTTGGCAAAGAGTTGCTTGGGCCATGTAGGTAAGTTTTGCTCTGAAGACATAAATTGTGCCTAAATAAAACTTTCAAGATCATGAGTTAGGAAGGAAAGGACTTTTCAGGCCAGTTTGCTTTCTTTCAGCCCAATAGAGCTGATGCATCTTTTCTGTTTTGTATGAGGGTGAAGTGAGTAAAAGAGGTCAAGGAATACATGTTCTATGGATTATCTCAGATCAAGAGACACTCTGATTAGGCTTGTGTAATTTTGATGACATTAGTGCAATTACTCTGATATACACAATCAGAATCAGATGAGCAGATAATTACTGGCAGAAAATTGAATTACACTGATTTATTTGAGCTGTGGCCATAATCAACATTACTTTGTTATATGATTTAGAAAAAAAAAGCATAACCTTGAGAATATGAATTGGGATGGGCTACAGATGCCTATAGACAAAATAGGTTGGAATGATCTTTTGCTCAGATCTCAGTCTGCAGAGTACCTGCAGCTTCTCTGTGGAGCCCCCAAAGTCACTATAATCTTCACAAGCCCATGAAGTGTCTTGGCAAGCAAAGAATATCTTTGAGTGACATAAAAATACATGTTGCATTATATTGTATTTGTCTAAGATCTACCCAGCTCCCAGCACGCTCCTCAGGCTGTGAAGATCATGCAGCAATCATATTGCTTTACAAGATGCAAGGGTAGGATGCTGGAGCGTGTCCAGAAAGCAGCAATGAAACTGGTGAAGGGTCTGGAGAAGAAGTCTTGTGAGGAGCGGCTGAGTGAACTGGAATTGTTTAGTCTGAAGAAAATGAGGCTGAAGGGAGACCTCATTGCCCCTTTTTGGGGTTGTAGTGAGGTGTGTGTTGGTTTCTTCTCCTTAGTATCAAATGATGGAATGGTATACAATCTGCTACAACGGTATCAGATTGCATCAGGGGAGGTTTAGACTGTATTCACAGGAGGATATGGAAGTCCAAATTAGAATCACAGAATCATAGAATCAAGAAGGTTGGAAGAGACCTCAAAGATCATCGAGTCCAACCTGTCACCCTACACCTCATGACTATCTAAACCATGGCACCAAGTGCCACATCCAATGGCCCCTTGAACACCTCCAGGGATGGTGACTCCACCACCTCCCTGGGCAGCCCATTCCAATGGCCAACCACTCTCTCTGTGAAGAACTTTCTCCTCACCTCCAACCTAAACCTCCCCTGGCGCAGCTTGAGACTGTGTCCTCTTGTTCTGGTGCTGGTTGCCTGGAAGAAGAGACCAAACCCCTCCTGGCTACAACCTCCCTTCAGGTAGTTGTAGACAGCAATTACTGTTACTTTCAGAAATGGTTGCCTAAATCTGAACAGGCACATCTCTGAGAAGACCACGAGATGGTCAGTGGAATTTGTCACAGAGTGAGAAGAAACAAAGGGATGAACACAGAGAAAGATGACTCTCACACATACACAAAAAAAACCAACCCTCCCAGAAAACCACCTATATATGCCCAGTAGAGGCTCTCAGAACAAGTGGTAAAAAGAAAATGAGGCCTTCTGAGCAGATTTCCAGCTTGTAGAAACTGGTAGAGCAAGCCTGAAGCCAGTTTACACTACCTGAAAAGTTAGTGTTCTTGTGCATTTATTTAGATATAAAGCCAGTAGAAAACTTTCTATTTCCAAATAATAGCTTTTGTACAGACGCTTTTCTAGTGATGGCTATTTTATTGTCTGACTGATGCACTGTAGGGAACACAATTCTGAGTTTTCCGTAGGCTACATTTTTATTTTGCAGCCAGATGTCACACAATAAAATTGCATAAGAAGAAACAATATAAATAAGATGCCAAAGTGAGGAAAAAAAAAATAATCAGCTCAGGGAAGAGGAAAACACATTTCAGTCTCCAAAACATCAGCAGAAACTCTTATATTTCCATTATGGAAACAGATGACATTCTTAATACAAAGGCCTCTCTGATATGCTCTGCAGTTGCCCTGCATGGAGTTATTTTCAAGAAAGGCCTATTACAAGCATTCTTTTGCTAAATCTTTCCTACTTTAACCCTATAAATACCTGAAACCTATTTGCAACTCAGCATATCTTTGGTTAACACTTTGACAAATTTTAAGAGGAAGTACCATAAGACTTGTTCATTCTTCACTGTCTTTGAGGGGTGACTTTTAGGTGTTCACCACATATTTTAATAAAGGAACTGCATTACAAAATTCAAATGAACTATTGAAGCCACAGCATTAGGAAGTTGAAGTGCTTTTTGCAGAACCACAGAATCATAGAACAATTTACTTCAGAAAAGACCTTCAGGATCATCAAATTCAACCATCAACCCTACTCTACCAAGTCCATCAGTAAGCTATATCCCCAAGCACCACATCTGCACAGCTTTTAAAGACACCCAGGAATGATGACTCAACCGCCTCCCTGGGCAGCCTGTTCAAATCCTGACAATCCTTTCAGTGAAAAAAATTGTTCCTAATGTCCACCCTAAACCTCCCCTGGTGCGGCTTGAGTCTGTGTGGTATTTAAACCACTTAAGTCCTAACAATGAGGCTGTAGTGCTATCAAATTATTAGTCTTACCTTTTTAACTAGATTTCCAAGTATTCCATGATGAAATTAACACTATAATTACTGAAAAGTAGGAAAAGTAAACATGTAAAAATTATTTGCCCTAAACTGGACAGCAGCAGAAGCATACAACAGATCTCCTCAAGTCCATTCATTGTTCATTTCATCAGGAAAGAAGCCCTACCCACAGGAGCCTCCAAAAGCTATAGGAGGAGCAAACCATGTCAGCTTGATGATGATTTCACCCTAGAGTCCTTTGCAAAGATAACATGATGGCCTTTCTTTTCTTTTAATCTAGAAGTTAGGTGGCAGACTGAGATTCAACTTCCTTGACCTGCAGGGATGTGAAATCACATTTATCCTCTCTTAATGGAAAGGCTGACAAGTAACACAGGGAAGGGTGTTACTCTCTCCTCTTGGAGCCATAACACATGTGAACTGCTTCACTTTAAATCTGCTCAAGGGAAGCAAATGTAAAAACTACACAGGCTGCTTAAAAGTTTTCTGGAGCCAGGGAACCTGGACCACCATGCCAAGCCAGCAATACTTGTATGCCCCTACCAGGCAAAGGCAGACGGTGGCAAAACCTGGGAGCTACTGGATAATGTCCTTTGGTGTTCAGGAGTTGCTACTCTCAAGGCCATGTCTCCAGTTCCTCTCCAATGCATGTTAGAACATTTTGTACAAAGCAGAGAGATACAAGAAGGAGAGACTGAAAAAAAAGTAGACATAGAATTTCTATCACCAAGCATTTACATCCTCCCAGGCAGAGAGAGGAAGTAGACAACACCTGACACTTTGTAGTCCTCAAACCTGAGCATATTTACACTGACCCAGTGTATATTTACCAAGGGTTTGAGGGACACCTCAGTCTTGATTTCCTATTCTTACAAATTATCAAATTTTAAAGCACAGAATCATTTCAGTTGGAAAAGAACTTTAAAATCATCTACTCCAGCTATTAACCTGTCACCACCATGACCATTAAGCCAATAAAACACTGAATGATGTATTTCTAACAGTACATGGGAATGTTATGTTACATGCCCTCCAAGCTTTTTATTTTTTCTGGCTATGAAAGAAATGAGAAATTATTTCCATTCTGAGTCAAGCTGAACTGGATGTTTGCATTGCCTTTAATTTTGAGTGTGGAGAAGGGGTCAGCCCCCAAACAGTTATTTATTCTGCACAGCCAGATGTAACAGGCACCTGGCACGAGTTTATAAACCAAAACAGCAGAGGCACGTTATAGCAAGCTCTGCATGAAAACCTGCTCTGAAAGAGAGAGCACACATACCACTCAATAAAAGAATAATAAAGTGTCAAGTAGGAAATAAATATTGAAACTAATTTTCCACCAGGGAAATCTCTTTGCAGTAACTAATTTAGATGGAGAATAAAACAAAAAGGCCCTATATCTCAACCTCAGTAATTCTCTGTCACCACACACTTCTCACCTCTTGTCTCTGCTCAGACCTGATACCTGCACAGGAAGAGGAGGTGACAACTGCCTTGCTGTCTCTATAAACCAATTCAAATAAACCATGCACAAAAGGAAGTTTCTTGACAAATAATAACAGTGCATTAGGGTCTCTTGGACATTCTTGAGCAGAAAGAACAAGAAGTTAACAGAAGGTTTTTCCTCTCAAGTCTGTCAGTAATTATATGAAATACTGTAGGTGAAGAGATTGCTTTGGTATTAAATGTTAACATTAAATGATAACATTAAAATTCTAGCATGGTAAAGGCAGAGCCTTTTGGTTGCTGATGGTGGTTTTCTTGTTTAAACTTTTCTGAAGATTAAAACTGGGCCTGGATGAACAATACAGAAGGGATAGGAAAATGTTAACAAGTGTTTGTGGTATAGAATCATAGAATCAGTCAGGGTTGGAAGGGACCGCAAGGATCATCTAGTCCCAACCACCCTGACATGGGCAGGGACACCTCACACTAGATCAGGCTGGCCAGAGACTCATCCAGCCTGGCCTTAAACACCATGAGCTGTATCATGAATGAGCATGTGTCATGAGCTGTATACCAGAAAAAAGACAAGTGAGATCTGCCTTTTCTGGAGGTAGAAGGAACAAAGTGGTAGCCAGGCTCCACACAGGCTGTTCCTGCCACAGAGAACCTGCACATTCTGGTTTCATCTTGTGCTGTGTCAAAGAGGGAAGTTCACACTTTCACTGCTTCTTCCCTGCCCAAGTGCTCATGGTGACCCTGGGAGCCTGACTAGCACAAGTTTCTGTTGAGATATACATACACAGAAGGTTCCTGTGAGAAGGTGCATCCCCTACCTGTAGGCTGGTATTGCCACCTTTCCCTGGAAAACCAGATATTGTCCCTCTGTTATCTGCTTGCAGAGCCATGTATGCAGCAGCATGGGAAGATCACATCTCCTTTTACTTGCCTCTGCTCTCCTGAAAGCAACAAAGAGGAGAGCAGCACAGTGCCATCTCAGCAAACAAGAGGAAAACACTTAAAGGAAAAAAGAAGTGGAAAAGAAGTGTCACCTAGGATTACCGTCCCTGCCTATTGAAAGCTCATATCTGAGTTGTCCTCACTCTGGAACATATTTGCCTCCATCTCTGACTATACAGAGGAAAAGAATCAGGACCTTGTCACAGTCCTTCCCTGATAACACCTGTCAAAGTGCAGTACTCAGCCAACTAAAGTAGCTGTTTTCTAAAAGTTCAAAAAGCATTTTGTTTTGAACACCACTATGTACTCTCTCAGATGCTTCAGAACCTCTGGCTAAGCTCATCTTCTCTCAACCCTCTTAGTTAACCACTCTCAACTCCTTACATACTTTCAGTGTCTCTTTCTCTTTGTTGTACTCCTCAACTCAGTCCAAGCACACTGCTGTTGCTTATAGACCTCTAGGATTGCATGAGTCCTCTTAGGACACCTGAGATGATCCCCATGGTATTGATATGGCACAGGACAGATGAGGGGAATTCACTTTTGGAGCATTAGACAGAGACTAGGCAGGATACAGTGGGGCATCACTGATAGTGATTGACACGTGTTTACATGCTTGAATATTCTGTTTTCTATATTTTCCTTAAGATATTAATAAAAAATATTCAGATGCCAATAAAATATTAACATATTAATTAAAATATGCTTAGAACATAGCTTCTTGCAGATGATGCATGCCTGAATTTCCAGAGACAAAAGGCAAAGCATTTTGATAAATAGATAATAGAGATAAATAGATAAATAGAGATAAAGCCTACCTCTACAGCCTGAAAAACAATGACAGAAAGTCAGGGTGCTCTGCAAGGGAAGCATGGAGGAACACATAGAGAAATAAATTCTGTTAGAGAATTCTGTTATATATAAATTCTGTTAGAAACTCAGAAGTGTCTACAACTGTGGGTGGAAACATCTACACTGGATCTAGTCATCCAGGTTGTGACTCTATCACTTTAGTGTCCTGTGCAGCAGTGGACAGTCCTGGAAATACTCGAGCAAGCCACACAGCATTGATAGATGTGCCACCAGCTACCATGGGAAATAGGAAACTGAAAACAGAGCATTATTTATCTCACTGATTTTAAACATCTGAACTAGAGAAGAATAAAACCTTCTATTGCAAAGGCTTCATCTCTCCAGTGATGTTATAGGCATTCAAATATCCCTATGAAGAAAGAAATGTCCTGTCCACTCCTCACTTCTCAAAGTCTAAGAGGTAATACACGGCAAAAAACAGTTCTCGCCAACCACACCTACACCTGGCATGTGAGGTGCCTCCTTTTCACATTCTACCATCTCAACAATATCTCAGCATACAGGTGCCTGGGATAAGGAAACTTGTCTTCCTGCTACACCTGTAAAGCTTCATGTAATTTTCAGTGAATGATGCACTCAAATAAATAACTGTGTGTTTCTGTGTCTAATGGTCTCAAGCCCAGGAAATAAATTGCCCATCTCACTTTACAGCTTCACCATTGGCACCTTGAAGAAGTAGCTCATTAACGAGTGAAGGAGGATGCAGAAGGGGGGTGGAAATCCAATTTCTAGCTTGCAGTATTTTGCTAAAAATGTTGATAACAATTTCTGCTATTAGTCTCTGTCAGAAATGCCAGAGTCATTAGTGAAATGGTGTGGCCAGAGGGCATCCTGCATCACAGCTTGCTGCAGAGTCTGAAACCCTTGAATAAACATTATAAAGCACAGCAAAACTGTTTGGATTTGAAAGTTTTCAAGTAATTAAAGTACTACTCAGCTTCACTGGTGGCAGACAGTCAAACTGAAAGGAAATCTCACCTTCTGCTTACTGTCTCCTAACTAAATCAGTGTTGTGGTGGTTGTCTCAGCCTGTATCTATGCAGGCTTTGAAAGGGTTGGCTGAGCACACATTTGAATATCTGATCTGAGCACCAAATTGCATCCACACGGGATCCCCTTGGAGCACATTCCTAGCATCCATAGTTTGTATTGGGGTGGGAATTCAACAAGAATTTGTCCTCCTTCCACAAACCCTTTCCATATCCCAGGTGCACATCACGCAGGAGAGCTGAGATCAGCTCACCTCCACAATGTCTATCAGCAGGACATCAGGACCTAGGGAGGCTTGAGAAGTAGGCCAGTGCCAACTGCAATGCCAACCCCATCACAGCGAGGTTCAAGAAGTCAAAGTGCAAGGCCTGGCATCTGGGTTGGGCCAATCCCAGCCACAAATACAGGCTGGATGCAGAGTGGGTTAAGAGTAGCCCCGAAGAAAAAGACTTGAGTATATTGATTGATAAGAAACTCAGCATGAGCCAGAACTGCACTCATGCAGCCCAGAAGGCAAATTGTGTCCTGGGCTGTATCAAGAGGAGTGTGGCCAGCAGGTCAAGAGAGGTGATTCTGCCTCTTTACTCTGCTCATGTGAGACCCTGCCTCAAATGTTGCACCCAGTTCTGGTGTCCCCACCATAAGAAGGAAACAGACCTGCTAGAGCAAGTCTGGAGGAGAACCACCAAGATGTTCCAAGGGCTGGAATACCACTGAGCTGAGGATAGGCTGAAGGAGCTCTCAGCTTAAAGAGGAGAAGACTCTGGGGGGACCTTAGAGCTGCCTTCCAGTACCTGAAGGGATACTACAGGAAGGCTGGAGAGAGACTTTTCATAAGGGTGTTTAGCAGTAGGAAAAGGTGGAATGATTTTAAGCTAAAGGAGAATGTTTAGACTGAACCTTAGGAAGAAGTTCTCCAGTGCAAGGGTGGTGAGACTCTGGAATAGTTTGTCAAGGAAGGTTACGGATGTGTCCTTCCTGGGGGTGTTCAAGGCCAGGTTGGATGAGGCCTTCAGCAAACAAGTCTAACTGAGAGGCATTCCTGACCATTGTGGGGAGGTTGGAGTAGAGGATCTCTAAGATCCCATCCAACCTAAGCCATTCTATGATTCTAATTTCTATGATTCTAATTTCTATGATTCTGTGAGATGTGAAGACAGAAGAGTGCTTGGATAGCATGAACAGAGGCACTCACTGAGCTGTCAATCAAGATGAAAACCTTGTTGCCCCAAAACATGGCATATGGAACTCAACAGTGGCTGCCTGTGTGCCTCCATCAGGACAATTTTCCTAGAAGAAAAGGCACATGACATCTGTGACTATGTCCCCAGTATTTACAAGCCAGTGGGGATTTCTGCCTTTTGGGGGGATTAAAATCCACAATCTCACATCCCCCAGAGCCCTGGGTATTGAAGGAATATTGTGAATCTGGGTTTACTATTGACCTTTCTGAACAAAAAGGTACCCATCAGTGGCAACATCCAAGGAGCTTAGAACCTACTGTCTTTACTACTGACTCTCTTTATAACTGAAGTAATGATCCACCTTTGGGGCATACTGCAAGAATTAGTTAATGTTTGTGGAGCATTTTAATGATATAAAGTGTGTCAAAAAATGCTAAGCATTATTATTGTTCCACTTTGTCTTCCACTTAAATATAAAGGGGGATCGTACGACTACTTCCCAAGTGTCTCCCAAGGGTGTTTCCAAAGCAATTATGTTGGCTGACACTGTTGAGCTTCAGAAAACTAAAAGATTCAGTGGCTGACCAATCAGCCCCTTCACCAGCAGATGAATCTAATGACTTCAAAGCTATTCATTAAGCAGCGCTATGAATTGATTACATAAATTAGCATGCCGCTGACAAGGCAGGGGAGAGAGGAGAAGACGGGCGAGGAGGCCGACAGAACACATCGCTCACTTGGCAAAGACAGTGCTTATTAAGGAGCCCAGAGCTAATGAAAGAGACAGATCCATTAAGCACGTGCTGCTGCAAGGGATTGATTGCTCCCCCTGAAAAAGGGTTGCTCCTCTTGTTACTGGGGGATTATATTTGTTCTAGCTTGTCGATCCAGAGGTAACTGTCACATTTAACAGGAAAGTGTAGCTCGTAGGGAGAGGGAAGGAAGATGATAAACTTGCTTCAAAACCATTACTGAGAACTTTTATGCTGAAACAGTGTAAGGTAAGTTGGGTTTGTTGTTAAAAGAGAAGATGTGTGAGAGGGATTTTCTATCTGAAGCACCTGTACTGGTAAGAATTACAGCCAGAATGAGTGGAAACTGGAAGTTTTTCAATAGAAGGTTTGAATGACAAAATTTGACAGGCTTGCTTGAACCCTGCCTCCAATGAAAACTGCCTGTCCAGGACTAGCACGATGCTAAGCCTCTCTGCAGGCTCCCCTGAGCTTAGAAGACATGAATCATAGTTAAGGGGATCAGATACTCTCACGAAAAACCTCATCAAAGCTCAGCTGGCTGCCATCACACTCCATCTGTCCATGCTGTTGGATGGAGCTTGTTTTCCCCTCTGCAATAACTGATATCTTGTCCCCACCTTGAATCCCACAACACAAAAATGTTCTCTCATGTTTAGAGCACCTCAGTTTCAGGTGGGTCAACTTTGAGCTGTCAGCATCATCTCTCCAAGGAACGCAAGCATCATTTCATACTGCAGATTCCTTCCATACTGACCAAAGAGGTACTGAATTAAATGGTCTGATTTCAAAGTTCTCTGTGTAAACCTTTACCTCTTCATTCAGGACTGTCCGGATAGTCCTGCCGGTATGTCCCTGTCTAGTTTAGCCCAGAATATCATACATTAAAATCATAGAATAGTTCAGGTTAAAAAAGGTCTTCAGAGGTCATCTGGTCCAACCACCCTGCAGTGAGCAGAGACATCTTCAACTAGATCAAGTTGCTCAGAGCTCTGTCCAACCTGACCTGGAATGTTTCCAGGGATGGGGCATCTACCACCTCTCTGGCTACCTGGAACAGGTAGTTTAAAGTGATCACCCCTTGTCCTTTTACAAGCCCTGCTAAAAACTCTGTCCCCAGCTTTCTTATAGCTTCCTTGAAGTACTGAAAGGCCACAGTCAGTTCTCCCTGGAGCCTTCTTTTCTCCAGGCTGAACAACCCCAACTCTCTCAGCCTGTCCTCACAGCAGAGGTGCTCCACTTTGATCATTTTTGTGGCCTCCTCTGGACCCGCTCCCACAGATTCATGTCTTGTGTTGAGTGCTCTGGACCTGGACACATGCCTGTGTTACTCTAAGTGTAGACAACTTCCTTGTCTTTTTGATAGAAGTAGGTTTTTCAGCCTTTCCTCTGCTCCCTGAAAGTCTTTGGAATTGCTTCTGGCCCCACATTAAGGGAAGAAGTGTTGAGTCATCTTCCATTGCTGGTCTGTATCGCAGCATGGTTTGATTAATCTCTAATTAGAGGAGCATAAATGTGTTGTTCAGCCTTTCAGACCCTTAAGTCTATGGTTAAAATAAGTACAAGTGCTGTTCTGAATCAGGATCCCATACAAGCTCAGGCTGAGTCTTCTGCTGTATTTGGAAATTGCTGCAATCCATTGTCCCCAGTGCAGCTCGGACACTGAAACTGAACAAAACCTCTTGGAAAAAGAATAACTCAAGCAAAAGGCACATCTCATTCAATCACATTTTACAGACAGCTATCTGCTTGCTAAGCTGGATCTTGCTGTTGCCTTGGCAAAGATTCGCACACTGCAGGAACATAACCCCATGATCATTTTGTGACTGACGTTCATTAACAAAACATTTTGCACTCATTAAAGAAGAAATTGATATTTTGCTTTGCAGTTTTATTACCAAAGAGGAGGGGAAATTCTGCACCTGATATCTCCTCAGATTTCTTTCGCATTTGGAAGAAAAATACTTTGATTCAAATAGGAAACCAGGCACAAACTGACCTTCTCACAGTTTCAGATGGCTCGCTAGTTTCTGATGGAGAAAAAGCCTGGGGTTGACAGATCACCAAGAAAATCCATTATGGCAAATGAATGCTGATGGCAGCTGCACAAATTTAGACCAACTGACTTTTTGTTTTGCAATAAGAATTCAGCAAGATCAGAAACTACCAGAGCATCATTAAACTTGGCTATTTGATGGAACAGCGTTGTACAACGATTGAGCGCCAGGGAGGATTTTTCTATCCTTTAGCATTGAAGTAGGTTAAAAAAACAAACAAACAAAAAAATAAAAAAACAACCAGGATAACTCTAACTACCCAGGGATTACACAGAGCTTGGCTGTATTATGCAGTTGTTCCTTTGCATATTTCGTTGACTCAAGGGAAAATATTGAAATTTGTGATTTCCATATTGCCAGATTATCCTACACTCACCAATGATTGTTCTCTCTGTTTTTTTATGGTCTGCCAATTTCCACACTATTTAAAAAGACAATCTGACTGCCTTAGTGCCAGGGAAAATCTCAGAGGGTATTTGATTTTTTATTTCTTCTTTCCTCAGCAAAAGAAAGGCTATTTCTCCAACTAGAAACTTATCATTACCAATTGTTGTGCACCTTCTCTTGTCATTGCAGATAAACACTGAGCTTAACAGGTTTCATCCTTGGGGAAAAAAAAAATAAAATCTGCTCCCAGGAAGTCTTTGGTAAATATCATGTCACCACAGAGTGCCACACTAATAGAGAGTGTGAAATACAAGTGTGAAGTCTATGATATAGCTATATCCCATGCTTTTATATGTCATAATATTTAGTTTTCCATAAGTAAGGAACTCATGAGATTTTTAAACTGCAGTAAGCAGCACTTTGTACATTTTACAGACAGGGGGATGGAAAGATACATGAAACAGATGCAATAGCTCTTGGTACTGCTCTGCCATCTTCCTATCACACATACAGCCCAGTGCCTCCAGACTGGATTAAAATAAAAATGAATTAGTAAGGCTGAAAGAGGTAAAAGGCTTGATAAGAAGAGATGCAAACTTGTCAACAGAGACAAGTAAATATTTTTCCACAGTAATTAACAGTAGCATTTAAAATTAGATTTTTCAGTTTGTTTTCTAAGACTCAGTACTTGGTCCAAATGAAGTGCCTTTGGGTTTATTTACACAAAGGCCTGCTATTGTGGGGACAGAGTAGCAATAGTCCGCTTTAAGCACCTCTTATGCTGGGTTCTGCTTCTTGACCAATATTTTTCAGTTGTTTACAAACCTGAAATTGATCTCAGCAAGTGTCCTGAATGTGGGATAACAAAAGCAACCACTTTCATTATCTGCTGTGCAAGGTGCAGAGGCTTACTGCAAGTCAGGTGGTCTCCAGCTAACCTGGCAAGGCCACTCTCCTGGCAGCAGGGGCTTTACAGGAAAGCCATAGCAGAAATGGGTCTTTAGACACATTTTTTGATTTGTGCTCTAGTGCTACATACAAAAGACTTTTTGTTGAACAAAACCATGAACCATGCACTCCTAGGGGACATGTGTCCCTCTCATAAGATAAGCAGTGCAGATAAGAGACAAAATAATAGTAAAATACTTATTATGTTTTGGGCATTATTAAACTCTTCACAGTGATGTGCTCTTGTGGCAGGACTAGAGATTCTGAACATCCTTCTAAAGAAATATCAATGGAAAAATTACTTCTTTTCTGCTATAGAAGGGAAAAAATGTTAGAAAGCCAGAGAACAATATACTCATTCAAGATTTTTTTTAAGTTTTCATTAGTTCCTAATGAAAGCTTTTCAGATGGAGGAGGCAACAATTAACAATTATCAGCAATTAACAATTATACCTTCTGCTTGCTTCCTGCTGGAAAAGGGAGACAATTAAAGACATCCTCTGCTTGTTCTCCTCCCTCTCTGCCTTTGGAGTTACATTACTGGAGAATTATTTGATTTAGCCAAGTACCTGCTTTTGCTTGCAGTAAATAATTACTGCCTCAGGGCCAGGTTTTTAGAGATGCCTGAAGATAGAGCAGAGTAGTTCCTCTGAAAACACACAAGGTGCTTTTCCTTTTCTGTCCATATATATGTGTAAATAGTGGTCTTGATGTATGAAGTAAAGAATAGAGAAATCAGGACATACTAGGGGATTAAGGCATGCTATAGGAAAAGAAGATGGTGAGTGTCAGAGGGAAGAAATCAATTTAATTCATGAACTATACCCAGAACAACCCAATTTTTACTGTCAAACCTACGTCCATCTGGTCTGTTACAGATGGAGCTCCCAAGTATGTGTCTGGGATGTGGCTCTCTCCTTCACTGTCTATGAGTGTTAATGTAGTACTCCAGGAGATGAACCTCACCTTGCAGCAAGTCATCTGAGGCTGATTGAGCACTCCCCTGACACAGCTCTTCTCTGTGAAGCTCCTACTGAAGATCCAGGACACATCTGCCTGTGAATCTTGATCATATAGAGATGAGCTAAGAAATTAAGTTGTAAAGTTTAACATAAGGAGTCTAAGGAATCAAATTATTTAAAAAAGAGTAACAGATCCCAGGTGGGACAATAAAGGAAATGTGTTTCTGCTCAGCATAGATCTGTGGTGCAGACAAAGAAGGTAACAACTGTCCAAGAACGAACTGAATGGAGAAGAGAGCATTACATGCTTAGATATGAGGAGCAGAATTAGGATAACGTAGCATGACTGGCAGAGAACCAGGTTGAACTGAAGTCCTTTTGAACCTGATAGAACAAATTCTGATGAATTCCCATGTCTGGACTTACATGTGAGCAGAAGCTCTTGTTAAAGAAAAAAAATAGCCCTGAGGATGGTGTTAACACGGGACACTTCGACAGACCGCATGCAGACTGGAAGAAAAAAATGCTACTGTTAAGATCCCAATTATCTTTACTGTGATGTTCACCTGGCCAGAAAGTTGTGAGGATGTCTGTGAAGGAAGAATAAATTTTAGAAGAGCATGTCTGTAAACATGGACATGGTTTGGTGGGCAAGGTGCTGTTGATTAGATGGTTGGAATTGATGATCTTCCCCCAGCCTTAATGATTTTGTGGTTCTATACAGATGATTCAGTTTCCGTTAAGCAGAAGGGTTTATTGGAACTGGTCTGCAGTGAAGACTTCTAATTTCAAAAGGTCCAGTGTTTTTTTATGCCCAGTATGTAAAAATTACCTGAAATAGAAGTGAGAAAAAAAATATTAGGACCTCAAAGTCAACTAAATCAATTTTTATCCTCAAAGCAGCTTTGTGGTGAGATTTCCCTGACTTCAGGTTTCCCAGTTTTAGATACATTGACTAAGTTAGTTGTCCTCTGGAGAAACCTGTCTCTCTTCACTACAAAAGACAATTCATCCTGTCCTAGGTAATGGTCTTAAGTAGGTGAGATAAACTGCCCTCTGGAGGTGCTTGTCTCCTTGCTTGGCTATGAGATGTAAGCCTGAAAAGCTAAAATCCAGTGATGTTGACAGATCATGGGATGAGGAGGAAATGAGAAACCAACAAAGGCAAGGGGGGTGAGGAAATCAAGCATTAATTAACAAAGAAAAAAAACCATCCCAAGTTTATGAAAATTTAGAACAGAGTAAGAATGGCTGCACTTGAAGTGGTAATTTTGGAGACGTTTTAAAATACGTTTATTACCAGAAAGAGCAGTCACTAATAAAACACAACAGGTAACATCATCTGTTAGGTAATAAACATCTGATGGTATTTCCTACCACTCTGCAGCAAACACCTCAAAACTCTGGAGTTCAGAAATATTTGGGTGCTCAGGTTTAACTATGTGTTTATATGACTGGATGGTTACAGTCATGGTGGTGAACTTCCTTGGGTTTTCTGGGAGGAAGAAAGAGAAATGGCATTTTAAAAATGGTAAAGCATTGTTTCAATGGAGCAAATATATAGTAAGTCAAGTTTTCATCCAGCTCAATAGCGTGGATAACTGGTGACAAAAGTAAGTTAGTGGAGTAGGGCAGGTTAGCTTTCATGGAGGAAACATGGGCATGTCAGCAGAACGCCTCAGACTGGAGAGACCTAAACTAACCTGGTCAGTTACAGAGTTACTTATGTCTCAGAAACATCTTTGCACATCTGCACACAAATTCTTTAGCACAACATATCAGTTCAACACCTCCATGTGGTTTCTTTGAATTTCTTCTCTATGTCTTCAAAGCACGGCTCTCAAATATGCACTGAAATTGTTTATCTAAAATGGAGATCTCCTGGGTTTAATGTGGTGACACTTAGCTTGGGTTATAGATGCTTGAGTGCAAGGTGAGCTGTGTGAGGCATGATTCTCCTGCTCTGCCTGTGGTACAAAGATGTGTCTGCACTTATCTTTAGAACTATAGCAACTCCTGTACCACATGCAACCAAAAAATATGATCCACTCTGCCTCCCAAGTGCTTGCTCCTACTCATCCCAAAATTCTGATGGAAGAGCTCATGCATCCAGGCAGATATATAGGTAAGGGAAATGAGCCACCTGAAAGATAAGAGGGCTTTTTAATGTGGATTAATCTTTAGCCACTTGAATTTCCTAACTGCCAAAGCACTGATGCCAGCACAAGTGAGAAAGCAGAAATGACAGAGGGAAGGGATGGGACCGCTCACTGAATCAGAAAGAAGCTAACGCTGAGGTGACAATGTCACCTTGCTTGACTTGTTAGGTATGTTAAATTGCTCCCTGTTTACAATGGACAAGAAGCCTGTATGTTGGCAGTTTTATGACAAGTAGATAAAACACAGAAGTTCCTATTAACCCCTTCTTTCCTGTAACCAACCTGTTTGCATCCAGAACAGACTGTGAGACTCAGGAAGAGATATGGTTGAATAATACTCTGTTTCTTGCTAGTACTGATCTGTGAATGCAAGAGACATTCTGTAATTAATCTTGTAGAAGCAAGCAATTAATACTGCAAAGACTATAATGTATATAGCTTCTGTCAACTTTGTCATCCAGATCAGAAGATAAAAGATGGGGACTGCAAGTGTCTGGGAAGGAAGCAGCCCACAAATCTTCCATGCAAGCTCAGCAGTGAGAAAACTAGCATAAAACTGATCATCAATCCAAGAGCTGCCTGGACCAGTGTGGTTATCACCCCCTGCACTCCTCCAGAGACAGAGACAACAGAAGACATGTGTCTCTTGGCTGTCCCACTATGGCTAATGGAAGCCTACTATGAGGGTGTCTGCAAGCGTGTCAGTGTGATGATTTCAGCTGGTATACTGCATGGAGCTGCAGAAGCAGGTATTCAGGGAGAACTTGAACAAGTTGACTCAACATAATTATCTACCACTATCAGAGAGGCCCCAAAACATCACTTCTGGCTGCTGCTGCTTCTTCTTCAAGAGGGTGAGACTTTTCCTTGGATTTTCCATTCTATTCATGTCTTGGATGCCTTGGGGTGATGACTAGCTCCAGCTTTGGCTGGAGTCTGGCAAGATATCCTCTGCCCAGGCACCTGAAAGTTAAATAAAGCTTGTCCTAGTGCTGCTCTCCTCCAAACTTAGTTTCTGCAAGCCTCAGCCCACACGTTGCCTAAAACTAGTCCCGACTTCCCGGTTTCTCAGCTCATATAAGACAAGCCTCATTTGACTCTTCTCTGAAGTCAAAAAGGATGAGATTTCTCAAGAAAATGCAGGATACTGGATGCTCAAGCCCCTCTCTATAGAGTCCTGTCAGCCAGACTTCCCTTTGCCTACTCTTTTCTGCTCCAAGCCACATCTTACAATGAGGGTGGTCATCATTTAGTGCAAAAGTTAAGGGGGTCCAACAAGCTGCAGGTTGAGGTGTCTACTTTACAACCCAACATTTCCATAAGTATTGAGTTTGTAGTGTCTAGGAAATGTATTATGATCTCTAGTTTCCAGCTTGGTATTCCTTGAAATGTTACCAAATTTCATTATTTCAAAACTTAAAGTCCATTTCTTTCCACTTCTCATAACCCAGCAAATAGTTCACTGGATTATCTGAACCAAACCTGTGTTCACATGCCTGTCAATAATACTAAGATATGAAAAAATGTGTCAAATGCTTCTTTGCCTCACGCTCTAGCAGTAAAAATTAAAGATAGATTTGTCTGAAATAAGTTACAATTTAGAATGTCTTTTCCTATTCTACATTAAGGGACTCATCTTCAAAGCAATCAGCACAAATCCCATTAACAGCAATAACAGAATTTGGGCAAGTAACTCCCTAAACACCACTTTGAACATTAAGCCCTTTACTTAATTCAATATCAGATAAAAAACGATCTAAGGAAATGCAAAGACTTGATATTCTGGTTTGTGTTTCACAATGGACTGGATACTCACAGAGAGAGAGACAAGCATGCACAGAGATACTGCAGCTTAGCAATTGTAAATGGAAACAGAAAGGCTGCTTCTTATTAAAGGAATTAATTAAAAAAAAGAAAAAAGAAAAAAAGGAAACAAAAAGCCCTCCCCATCCCCAAGCAACTGGATTGAGAGCAGCCCTGAAGAAAAGGACTTGAGGGTGTTACTAGATGAGAAGCTCAATATGAGTTACCAGTGTACACTTGCAGCTCAGGAAGCCAACCATACCCTGGGCTGCATCAAGAGAAGTGTGACCAGCAGGTCGAGGGAGGTGATTCTTCCCCTCTACACCACTCTGGTGAGACCCCACCTGGAGTACTGTGTCCAGTTCTGGAGCCCCTATTACAAGAAGAATATGGATGTGCTGAAATCTGCCCTAAGGTCCATAAGGATGATCAGAGGGCTGGAGCACCTCCTATGAGAACAGGCTGAGAGACCTGGGGTTCAGTTTGGAGAAGGCTCTGAGGAGACCTTATTCCAATATCTGAAGGGGGCCTATAAGAAAGCTGGTGAGGGACTTCTTAGGGTGTTGGGTAGTGATAGGCCTAGGGGGAACAGATCCAAGCTATTGGTGGGGAGACTTAGATTAGGCATTAGGCAGTTCTGTACCATAAGGGTGGTGAGACACTGGAACAGGTTGTCCAGGAAGGTAGTAGAAGCCCCATCCCTGGATGTGTTTAAGGCCAGGCTGGATGAGACTCTGGGCAACCTGATTTAGCGAAAAATGCCCCTGAACATGGCAGGGGGTTGGAACTAAATGATCCTTGATGTCCCTTCCAACCCTGACAATTCTGTGGTTCTGTAACTCCAAAAAACCTGTGTAATAGCAGCTCCATTCCTAGAAGATAAATAAAACCTTGGAAAACATTTCTGAAAATATATTTAATTTCAGAGGAATGATGGCAGAAAATAACACCCCCTATCATTGGGTGCATCATGCAGCAGTTCAGAGTAAAATTTCCACCTTATTCTCCACTTTCCATCATCTCTCTTCCTTTCCTCTTGCCTATCCCATCAGGCACTAAGTTCTGGCTCCTAGATTCTTTTAAGTCAAAGGACAGACTGTCTTCACTAAATGTGGAAAAGACCCCTCCATCACATGCATCCCAAGCTTTGGTCATTTGCTTTATCTGCAGTTCTCACTGAGGACCTTCCTCTACCCTCTTCATTATCAAGAAGTATTTCAGTCTGGATCACTTCCTTTCTGCTCTGCCTACCCACAGTATCCTCCTGTAGAAGTTCAGATTTCACCTAGAAATGCCACGATCAAGGTATCATCTTAAATGTCTTCTTAGGGACAT
Organism: Indicator maculatus; assembly: GCA_013399975.1. Classification (NCBI taxonomy): domain Eukaryota; kingdom Metazoa; phylum Chordata; class Aves; order Piciformes; family Indicatoridae; genus Indicator; species Indicator maculatus. Next base: position 99,780 of record VXBD01010329.1, read on the forward strand.
GTTGTTCCTAACCACCTGAAAGAGATGGAAGGATTTACATTGGCTTTTGAGGTGCTTTGGAGACCCTTGAGCAAGAAGAATTGGGAAGAGCATTCCAAAATTTTCACTGCCACACCGTGTGATGTGCAGGACCACCCTTGTCTGCCTCAGCGGTTAACATGCTAAGAGAGGGCAACAGGAATGTGCCACTGGGAGGAGCAGTATGAATTTATTCCAGCCTCTTACTGGAAGTTAATCTCATTGCTTCTTACATGTAAAAACACAGGCTAAAAGTGAAGCCAATCTTCAAGGCTCAAACAGCTGTAGGCACTGAACTAGCACAGAACCAAATGAGGGATTTTCTTCCCAATGAGATGATACTTTAGAGCTTTAATTCAGGCTAATGTAGGTCATTGGAGGCAGAGCAGCCCTCAGATGATGCCCAGGTTCCACATTCTTCTCTCCTTTTGTTTTTGACTCCAATATTCATAACAGAACATGAAAATGAGGTGTCAGAGGCCTGGCATTCAGAACCAGGGCCTGATAGATTGTAGCTGGGGACCTGCTGTACCCAAGCCCACCTTGGCTAGGTAAATTCATGCTGTGGAGGCTGTAAAGTAGAGCTGCACTGCTAAAATACAGTTTAGGTCAACCATACATCCAGGAGCTTAAGAGAGATTGCAGGCTTCCTGTGCCAATTAAGCTTTAAGATTGACAGTTGGGAAGCTTGAGGGTCCTTCTAACTATGAAGAAAATCAAGCTTCAGAGTACTGATTGCATTTTGATGTCATAGAACCATAGAATTGTCTGGATTGGAAGGGAACTCAAAAAGTCACCTAGTCCAACTCCCTCTGCAACCAGTGGGGAAATCCTCAACTAGCTCAGGTTGCCCAGAGCCCTGTCAAGCCTCACCTTGACTATCTCCAGGGATGGAACCTTAACCACTTTCTGGGCAGTCTGTTCCAGTTCTCCCCCACCCTCATGGCAAAGAGCCTGTTCCCAACATCCAATCCAAATCCACTCCTCCCCACTTTGAAGTCATCATCCCCCATCCCATCACCACAAGCCCCTCTAAACAGTCTCTCCCCATCCCTCTCTTAGGCCCCTTTCAGGTACTGGAAGGCTGCCTTTAGGTCTCCCCAGAGATTTACCTTTTGAATAGAGCCTAAGCTACAAAATGCATTTCTAGTATTAAACCCAAGTGATTTAGCTTAGAGGATCATTTTCACAAAACACTAAATCCATAGAAGGTTTACCCTTCCCATGGCAACTTTGATGATCATAAGTTCCTCCCTGTATTATGAATATTAATAACGCAAACATAAAAATCAATTAAAATATTAATACCTTTTTATTAATACAAAAAATTGCCCAAAACGTACCAGATAGATTCGGTGTACAGCTGAAATATCTATTTGCAGTGGGAACGTACAATACTTAGGCAGTATTTAACAGTTTCAAGCAAACCTGCGGGAATCCCTGGTGCAATATGGTGCTCGACCACAGGGGGAGACTCGACAAGAGCCGTAAACGCAAAGGAGACAATGAATTACTCGCAAATGAGTTCCACCCAAGCGGGGGGGGCGGGAGGAAGGGGTCGGAAACAGGGGAGGAAGGGAGTGCTGCTGCTGTACATTAGCTGTTGGGGCATTTCGGGGCGCTCGGGTGCGCCTGGCATGGCTGGTTGCCGGCAGGGATGCCGCACGGTCCTGATGGCTGGTCTGGCTCCAGCAGCACGGCAGGCTGTTTACAACGCGTTTCCACGAAGGGCTCTTGCATCTTCCTGGGTAAACTGAGGCACAGCACGAATCCAGCTGCAAGGCAAGTGAGGCTTGGCTCCTAAGACTCGTGGCTTCTTGGGCTTGCAGTAAGCAGGGCTCGTGGCTTCCATCTCAGGTCTTGGACAAGGTGAGTCCAATTCAGCCTGTATTTATCACTTGCCCGAG
>VXBD01010330.1:0-22889 GCA_013399975.1 Indicator maculatus
CAGTGCTTTGTCAGATTCTTCTTATCTTCTTATAGACTCAACCACTATTTGGATTGTTCCAATGCATAGCAACTCTTTCAATGAAGACACTTTTCCAAATGTCCCATTTAAACCTCCCCTGGAACAAATGGAGGCCTTTTCCTCTTTTCTTATAATTTATTATTTGGGAGAAGAGATTGACACCCAGTTTGCTATGCCTCTCAGGTAGTTGTAGAGAACAATCAGGTCTCCCCTCAGTCTCCTTTTCTACAGACTAAACAACCCCAGTTCCCTCAGCTGCTCTTCGTAAGACTTGTGCTCTAGGTCCTATGCCAGATTTGCTGCCTTTCTTTGGACACACTTCAGTACCTCATTGACTTTCTTTCAGTGATGGCCCCAAAACTGAACACAGGCCTCAGCATTGAGCACAAGAAGGAAATCACTTCCCTACACCTGCTGGCCACACTGTTGCTGATATAGGCCAGGATGCTCTTGACCTTCTTGGCCATCTGGGCACACTGCTGGCTCATCTTTAGTTGTTTATATGCTAATGCTCCCAGGTGCTTTCTACAAGGCAGCTTTCCAGTCACCCGTCCTCAAGCCTATAGCTTCGCACAGAATTGTTGTGACCCATGTGTAGGACCCAACACTTAGTCTTACTGCATCTCAGATTATTGGCTTCAGCCCCTTGATCCAGACTGTCCAAATATAGTGTTATAGGTTCTGAGTTTCTGTTGCAACATGTAAATTAGAAACCTTTTAAATTCCAAAACTTCAGATTTCTATTAATCCTGGGAGAGTTTACAATCCTTATCAAAAAAAAATTCCATTTCACTCTGTTGGTGCAACATACTTGTTATTCATTTTTCTGTTCTTCTTCCTCTTTGTCATTCTTATAATAAGCAATCTAAAATCATCCTTTATGCAATTTTCCAGAACTGAATAGTTCTTACAGAAATATGCTCTCATGTAAAATAGGGATAATGATATTCATCTCCTTTGTAAACCACTTGAGATCTTCATAGGGAAAGTACCAGATAAGTATTATCATAATAAGAATATCTTTCATACAAACCAACAATCATAACATCAGATTCAGTGTCAAGAGAAGTAAGCAATGATAGCTTCATAAATACATTACTTTGTTGAAAAACACTCAAAGGTAGACATGGCAATTGTTTGAAAAGTTGTAAGGAGAAAATATTTTTAAAGAAAAGTACACTGGAATTTTATGTAGGGAAAAAATAACAAAAGATATTATTGGTAGACTGTTTTCAAAACATCTCCTGTCAATATTTTCTGTTAGTCATTACTATAAGGCTAAAAGATATGCATATATAAGGAAATATTTCTAATGACTGCATAAAAATTATAGTTTAAAAAGGTTATCCTTGTAACTTTTGGAACATAGTCCTGCAGACGTCATAGTCTCAGTTTTTGATACTACTCAGTTCATTGATATTTGTTAAAATAAAAATTATAAGGAACTTACACTGATCCTAAAATACATTCTCTGTTAATAGAGATTCATCAAGATTTTTAACAATACTACTGTGTTACCTAATTATTCTCCCACAAAGTCTAGTACCTGCTGTTCAATATTTACTCTTAAAGATTTTTTCCCAGGTGTTTTGTATCACAAGAAAATAAAATTGCCTAAAATGTATGAAGCAATGGGTGACCCAGAAAAATCTCACTGGGAACACTTGGTTTGGAAGGCTGTCTCCTCATGAAAGGCAATATTCATTAGAGTCTTTATAGTATACAACAGAATTCACCTAACACACTAGCTGTAGGTTAATATAATTATTGTTTAATTACAGTATTTTTGACCTGAAATTAGGGAAAAAACAGTTCTCAAAAAAAAAAAATAAATAAAGAATTCTATGTATTCAGTTTTTGCATTGGCAAAACAACTGCAAATAACAAAGAAAAATGTCTTATCGTAAGTCAGTCACAACTTGCATGCTGTCAAAAACTCTTACACAACCTTGCCAGACAAGTGAGTGGATGAATGAATCCAGGTTTCTCTCTGTAGGACTTGAAAATGCATGCACAATGAAACACTCATCAGTGCTCAGGTATAGGCCACTGAGAAAGAAACAGCAGACATTTCTAGAGTTTTGAGGAGAGGCACTTCCAACAAAAAGTAAGAACTCCTGCTCCTTCTGATGTCCCTAGTACAGAAAAAAAATAAAATATGAAGACTACTTAAAACAATTCTTGATAGGTATTTCTAATGTTTTCACCTTCAAGAAAGAGAATCAAATTGAAATTTTTTTCTGTTCTTTGATTAGTTCCTTCATAACCGTTGGAAACTTTTGCCTTTGGAACTACACTTGAACACCTTAATCACAGAATCGCAGAGTCCATTTGGAAGAGACCTCAAAGATCATCCAGTCCAACCTTCAACCCAGTTTAGGGTTAATCCTAAACAACGTCCCTAAGCACCAAGTCCACATGACCCACCCACCTCCAGGGATGGTGACTCTACCACTGCCCTGGCCAGACCATTCCAATGTTTGATAGTTCTCTGTGAAGAAATACTTCCTAGCATCCAGCCTGAACCTTCCCTGGCACAGCTTGAAACCATTTTCTCTAGTACTGTTGCTTGACACCAAGAAGAAGAGGCTGGCCCCTCCTTACTCCGACCTCCCTTCAGGTAGTTGGAGAGTGATGAGGTCTCCCCTCAGCCTCCTCTTGTCTAGACTGAACAACCCCAGCTCCCTCAGATGTTCCTCGTAGGCCATGTGCTCCAAGCCCTTCACCAGCCTTGTTGTATTTCTCTGGACGTGCTCCAGAACCTCAATGCGCTTCTTGTAGTGAGGGTCCCAGAACTGAACACAGGGGTCCCAGAACTGAACACAGTGTGCTCAGTCATTCCTAAAGGAGTGTGCTTAGAAATGACAGTATGAGTGTGACGACTGTCCCAGTTGTGTGTCAGAGAACATAGGGGTTCAGGTGAAGGCATGTCTCCCACATTCATTTCTCCATCTCCAGACACCAGGTGAGATTCTGCAGATTAAGGTTGTCATTGTAGCTGCTCATTTGCCCTGGCTACATTTATTTCCTGTCAGGATTCCGAACCTTGGGACCTGATTCTTCATTTTCCTAAACTGTGACTCTACCCATGCCAACCTGAGGAGCAGTTCACCTCTTCATCTTTGTGCTCACTACTGTGTGATCTGGCATTTTTCTTATGACTAGAACCAGGAGAATGGTTGGACTTCTGCTGGTTATGTGAAATGTAGTAGACAGGCTGAAAAGCAATGAGCCAGTGTTTTCTGCTGCAGCAAGTTATGTCCATTTGCATGATTTCAAATCATGTGTCTAGTCATAACTTCTTAATTGAACATACTTGCCAATAATAGAGACCGTTATATCAGCAAAATCTGAAGGAAATATTCCTGCACAATATAGTGGAGTTGAAAACTGAAATGTAAGGCAATATTGATCCATAATGAGTTGAGCAGTACTGGAAAATAATTTATCAATCTATGAAGAGAGTAGGTATTTTTCTGATTTTTTTTTTCCCACTGTCTTGGCTACACACCTGTTTGGAAAGTAAAAAAAGATGTGTCCTACATATTTTTTGCTATGGCAGTGTGCAGTAACAGAAGTTTGTTAACTGTTCTCAGTGTACCAGTTAAAGGCAATTTAGGATAAGTACCAGCAAGATTTGAGTTTTTCCCAATCATTATAGAGTCTGTTTTAATTTACAGTCTCTGTCTGGAACTAGCATTGAAATTTTTGATACATACATTTTAGGGTAGCATTTAAATTACAGATTTTGTCTCTATGTAATATTTGCCCTTCCTGGTTAGTTTTTAATTTTTACTTCTGAAATTCTAAGCAATATAAAATGACATGACTCAGTAGAAACATCTATCTACACCTGTAAAAAGGAATAAATTTTTAACTTATATAGAAATAATTTGATTATCTCATTTGCATGTCAAACACATCTGGAGGTACTAGAATTTCTTCTTTAGAAAGGCATTTACAGTTGATACAAAAAACATCTGGCAGACTACATCTCTATATATTTTCCCCAAGTGACTCTTTATTTTCTTTCTTCAAGTAATAAGGAGCATCTTTCAAGTAAACAGTATAGTTTAGTATTTTGGTTTTAATGGAAAAAAAAAGGTAATATGCTGTATTATGCAGGACATGGAAAAAACAAAACCTCTCTTTTTAAAAAAAATAAAGTTAACAGTAGTCAATAATCATGTGTATTTCATGCTTTTTTTGCTTTATGAATGCATCTATTACTGAAAGAATTTGAATCCCAAGTGTAAGGAATAACTGACAGTAGGGTTTCTTCAGAGAATCTGAGGGGATATGTAAGACATCTTATACACCATGAAACCAGACCAAAGCCATCTTGCTGGATAGCTCAATTAATACCTATCAAAATTTAAGATACATATAAATATATAGGTATAGTTAGAAAACTTAATCACATATGTGTACAGACTCATTCTCACCGTGGTTGCCCTTAATGACATGAGGTTTTTTGTTCTAGAAACAATGCTTATGTGACTAATACTCGTTCATGTTACTTCATGTTCATGTTGCTTCATTTTACTCTGCTCCTATTTTTCCAGACTTTCTATACGTGGAACAAAAACTCTTTCACATGTTAAGAAGTACATTTTGTCTGGTCCCTCTCTTTATTTTTTTTTCCTTCACAAATCTCCACAAAGATCTACAGTGTAATAAACACAAACATTAGAGAAAGCCATACTAGTAAAGACCTAAGAACTATCATTTTCTAAACATATCCAGAAAAATTAAATGAGATTGTGAGATTTCCTCTAATTACTATTGTCTTCCTGGCCTTGTAAATAGTTGTAGAGTGCTAAGAATCAAGACAAAGTCAAAACTCTACAGTCTTGGTAGCAGAAAAGTCTTCCTGTGCATGTTTCTTTATAAGGATCACCAGAAAAGGTGATCAACGGAAGGATCAACAGAAAAAAACCTTCAAGAATGAAACCCTAAATACATTAGAATGTTTTTTTTTTCTGATACGATTATTGTCAAGGTTTGAGTTGATTTTGCTGGAGTGTATTCAATACCATGCTGCTGTCATACCAACTTCAAAATGGAAGTGTGGGCTGGAGCAAAATATCATATGGCTTCAAGTTCAGATTGAACATGAGAGGCTTCCTGTTTCATCAGCTGCTTTCAGTTTCTGGTTTTGGGGTAGTGGTCTTTTCCACTGTGGTGGCTTCTGTGTGCTTGGGTAGGGGGAACAATTTTAGCACTGTCTTCCATTGCTGCTTTTGCTGTTGCTAAGGTAATTGTATAATGTATGATCTCATTAAACTGCTTACCTCAACCCAGAGGGTGTTTTTGTGTTACTTTCCCTCCCAACTGTGTGTGGGGATAGTGGGTCTTGCTTGTTAGAGCAGACTGTGTTAACTCAGGATAGTTATTCATCTTCATAGAAATGTGGCACAAAATAGTTTATCTCTGTTTATTTAAATACTAGAAAGTGAGTTTAAACAATATATTCCCTACTTCTGCTTCCTGCAAAAATATTTGGACATAAGAAGGAAATGTTTTAGAATCATAGAATTAGTTAGAGTTGGAAGGGACCACAAGGATCGTCTAGTTCCAACCCCCCTGCCCATGGACAGGGACACCACTTTTATTTACAATTAATAAAATTCCAGTGTAGCAAAGTAATTATTCCTATTGGTACTTAGCTAGATGAAATCATATGGTAGAGAAAGGCCTGTAACAGCTTATATGTAGAGTATAATTCATTTGAGATCTGTACACAAGGGTCTGCCTGTTCATCTTTGTTGGTAACTGTAGAAAAATTAAGCATAATCAGAATCAGGTAATTCTCAGACTGTACAGAGGAAATAGACCCTTGGAAAGTTTTCATGTCTTATTTCACAGATTTTTCTGTTTCCACCATTCTTGTATTCTCCACATAAGTGTAATGTATCAAATCATTACAAAAAATGCCAAGATAAGTCCCAGGGGATGGTACTTCAAAGGAAGAATCCTCTGATGAACTGCAGTTGTCTATGGACTTCAAGATACACTTTAAAATTTCCACAGAAAAGCATGATTTTGTATGAAAACTATCACCTTGGATTCCCCCATTTTTCCTCTAGGTTAATTTATTATTGAATGCTCCTAGTAATAATTTTTCTTTTTTTCATCCTCACACCTTAACTTTGTGTAATAACTATGTAGTATTGTACAGATTACAGGACTTTCTTATAATATGATCATCAATGTTTTAAACTGAATCAGGGTTGACACATTTGGGAAACTTGCAAAAAATTCTATGTATTCACTTTCCTAAGGCAACTTCATTTTTGTTCAATAATGAGGAATCATATTTTGATAAATACTCCATAGTTCAACAACAACAACAAAAAAGTTACACTCTTCAGTACATGCTAAATTATTAGCCGTAGCTTCTCTCTTGATACCAGCTGTGCAGCTATCGAGAGCTCATGCAAATAGACACATAAATAAATAATATATATCTATATACATACCTGTGTTTGTTCATACATCTTTTGCCATTTTTTTAAACACATCTTGATCTCCAGAAACAGACAAAAATTTGTTCAATACATTTGCCGCTGTAATATGGCATATAAAACTTTGAATCTAGGTGATGCTGAGGGATTATACATCTGCTTCACAGATTACAGTTTGGGAAGCACTCATTAGGAATCAGTGCTCTTGGAGTGGGTTGACTCCTCTCTCTAAAGCTTAATGAATAATCCTAGGGCTTTGTAATGGACTAGACTAAAATCGTTAAACAAAAAACCTGTACAGTTACGTATCCTTTTTAAGGAGAACAAATGATCCAATGCAACACATGTATTGAATGGAATAGTTTGAAAGAAGGAATCAAACTGAACATAAATTAGATGCAAGTCAACCAAAACTGCTTTAAACAGGAGTCATTTAAATCCTTTTGAATGCCTGCATAAATATTCAGATACTAATCTGTTCAAATGACTTATTAATCAGATGTGTTATAAAAGTGAAAATCTGCCTAAATTTATAGATAAAAGACTGAGGAAAGGGTTAATTTCAAAGTTTGCTGGACCTCATTAGTGATGAAGATGTAAAACTGCATCGTGAATATCTGAAGAAAGATGCTTCTGTAATGTGAGACATTCTATAATATCAACTAACCCTGCCTGGTGGTACCAATCAAAAATTTGTCTCTTTATATCCACTCTTACAAAAAACTGTTATTCTTTTTCAGCTGAAAGAAATTATTATTCCCACCAAGAAGCGCATTAACATTTGAAAGTGATTCAAAAACTAGCGTATTCCTTGATAAGCTGAGATGTAGACTGTGACTAAGGTGATAATTTTGTTAATTTCTAATTTGTAGAAATACCATGCTAACAAAAGAGCACCCACAAAGCACTTCTAAACCTGCCGCTGCGTATTTATTGGCTGCTCTATTTCTGTAATTCAAAATGAAGATACTGAGGATTGATTCGGTCCCCATGAGAGAGTATCTTAGCCAAATGTTTCATGCTGGGTTAAATACTCCTGTATTTGAAATGAAGTCTTTAATTATACAGTATTTCTTTGGAAAAAGTGATTTCAGTGCTTTTTTTCCCTATCATTTGAGGATGTGATATTTTACCACTGAAAGACATAAAACTTACTGCTGTAAAAACATATTGTAGTGAAGAATCCTTTCATCTGACAAACTTAATGATCTTAATATTTCTTGCTCTTTTATATTTCTAAATATCTAATATAATTTATTGGAAATTAGGGAAAAAAAAAGCCTGAAACCCATACAATTATTAAAAAGTAGTTATAGACTTTGATTCTCATTTTAAAACGTTATAATTAGATATACACAACTATCTAAACTTTAGTGGCAGATGTTTAGTATTACATACAAGAAATTGTCAAGTTAACTTCAGACTAGTAACAGGTTCACAAATTGCTTCTCAGTGAAGACATATAATTACAGATTTTAAGAAACATACTGTTGAATCGACACAATTGTAATGACATCTCTGTAGGTGCTCCTACCCTGCACTGTTTTATATGCTACTAGGAGCATAATGACAGCATTTGCACAATAGGCCTACGCAAGAATGAGGTAGTGTAATTGTAGGATCACTGAAGCATGAATACAGACTAATTAACAAAATTGGAACTGCTGCACTCATGCTCACATTTCATTTATCTTATTTCATTTACTTCTACATGCTATTGTGCTCACAGAATTGCTGTGTTTGTTGTTTGTATATTGCAGATAATATTGTCCATTTGCTGCCTCCATCTTCCTGTTCATTTTAAACGAGTCAGCAGCACAAGCAGGACTCCATTTTGTGAAGTTCTCCCCTCTAACAAGTTTCAGGTTATGGAAGGTCTATTTTCCCCTGCATACACAGAATATTTGTATTCATAAGTATGCATACATACACCTCCCCCTCTATCCTAACATATCTAAGTAGGTATCTCTATATATGTCTCTAGTCCATAATTTGCCATTAGTGGTACCATACCTTGTATATATAGATATATATATACACACACACATGCTTGCAACATGCATATACACAAAACCTTTTACATGAATCACAAACCGGGTTCTGTACGTTTATTTTCACAAAAAGTTAAGTGAATAAGGCAATACACAAGGATAAGTTAAAAAAAAAATCCTCTAAGAAATTTAATCACTTAGTTTAAAGTTAAGATAGGCATTTGTAAACAGCCAACAAATAGTCCATGTTAAGAAGAAATGGTGGTTCATGCAATAGGTGGTACACAATTTCTGTTCATGCTGTCGTAGAAGACAAATGTTCACTTCCAGGCAAAAGGTGAATGAGCAGGAATGACTTTGTACCTTGGCACACGAGTCTGCCAATGATTTTGAAAAGGTTAGTTAAAAGTGCTTGAACACAGTCTTAAAAGCTAAAAATTTTCTATTTTGTCAGTTATTGGATATACATGTCTTAATGAAGGTAAAATAATTTTGTTTAATCTCTTAGAGATCTGTCATTTTAATGTTGCTACTATGTATTAAAAATACTTTGAAATTGTACCACAAGGTTAAGACACAAATACTATTTTCTAGACATATAAAGAAAAATAATTGATGAAAAGTAGGTCCAGAATTCCTACTTTCACTGTTATTTTTTAGGATACCAATTTTTTCTTTTATCTGTCAATGACATTTCAGAAGCAGCAGGTACCACTACGACAGTATTTTCATAAGAGCAAATGCTAGCTGTTGTCAAGAGAATTTGGATCTTTACAAATAAATAATGGGCAAATTAGGCCTTTACCTCTGAAAGTCAAGACTGTGGGTAATTCAGCACTGCTCTGAGGAACTCCATGAGGACTGCATGCTTCTAAAACCCCAGTTAAATCTTATTTTCCTCCTCTTCTCCCCCATCCACCTCCTTTCTTAGCTTTTTTTTTTCCAAAACTCATTCAGTTAGGCTAGATAATTGGAAAAAGAACAGCCTTTGGTAGTTGGATGGGTTGACCTCAGCCAGCAGCTAAGCACAACACAGATAAGCACAACAGAGCTACTCACTCACTTCACCCCTTCAGAGGGAAAGGAGAGAGAGAGAACAGGAAGAACAAAAGTGAGAGAACAGGTTGCTTGAAAAAAAAAGAACCAACAAAAAACCCACATAATAAGTGAAGAAAAAAGGGCGGAGGGGGAAAGCAAGTGATGAAAAGGCAATCAGACACCACATCCCACAGGCAGACTGATGCTCAGCTACCTGCCAGACCAGCCTTCCTCATCAATTTGTGTTGCTGAGCAGGGTGTTTTATGTCATGGAATATCCTTTTGGTCAGACTGGCTCATTTTCCAGATTATCTCCCCTCTCAATCTCCTGCCTCCATAGCCTACTCCTTGGGAATGGGGCAAAGGACTAATAGAGAAAGCCTTGATGCTGCTGTTATAGAATTTATGAATTTATAATTAATAATAAGTCAAATATGAATATTCATTAAAATAGTAATAACTTTTTATTAATAGGAAAATTGGCAAAACTGTATCAAATATGTTCAGTGTACAGCTGGAATATATATTGACAGTGGGAATGTACAATATTCAGGCAATATTTTAACAATTTTAAACAGTTTTAAACAAATCAGAAGAAATAACTGGGAAAGAGAGAATCCCCTGGCACTCGACCATGAGAGGGGTGGGAGGAGACTCGACAAGAACCATTAAGCAAAGGAGACAATGAACTAATTACTCACAGAATTCCACCCAAATTGGGGAGTGCTGCTGCTGTACATCAGCTGTTAAGGCTGTAAGGGTGCCACATGGTCTCGGGGCTGATCTGGCTTCAGCAGCATTGTACTGGTGGGCAGTACGACGCATTTGCACTAATGGCTCTTGCATCTTCCTGGGTAAAATGAGGCATGGCACAAATTCTAGTTGCAAAGGAAGTGATGCTTGGTTCCTAAGGCTCATGGCTTCTCAGGCTTGCAGTAAACAGGGCTCGTGGCTTCTATCTGAGGTCTTGGGCCAGGGGACTTAAGGCAGGTGAATCCATGCAGGCGAGTCCAGGCAAAAGCAAATTCAGGCGAGGCTGGTCAAAGCAGACAAAGGCAAAGTAAATAGAAATCAGCCTGTATTTATTACTTGCCTGAGATTCAATTGGGCCAATAGGGCAACTGAAGCCAGCAGTTACCCAATGAAATGGGACTCTGTCAGGCTGTGGCCACAAAAAGGCAGAAACAGAGGCCTGGTCTGGGAGAAGCAGTAGCCAGTACATGTTCTCTTACCCCAAAAGGAGACTCTGTTTACCAGACATCTTGGTGCCTGTTCTTTTGTCCCTTTTTCCGTGTTATCATATGCTCCTACAGGAGGGAGAGGGGGGAGAGAGGGACGATATTTAGACATATGAGGACCTATCTGGGTTTGTGCTGGGGTCATTTGGCCCTGCCACCACATCTGCATAAGCAATAGCCAGAACACCATTTTGTAATCATCACTGTTTTGGTCACTAACCTGAAACACATCACCGTACAGACTGATATAAAAAAGTTTAACTTCATCACAACCATATGTATATGCACTAGCACTGCAGAGCAAATGGCTTTCAATTATAGCCCTTTTTAAGAGTATAATTGCTCTTAAAAATAGAGATTAATTTTTAAATCATGGCTGGCTGTTTCAAAAAATGAACAAAAATTTGAACATAGCATACATTCCTAGACAAATTAGAGAATACATTTTGAATTGCTGCACCTGTCACAAACACGTTTCAAAACTCTACGACTTTTTTCCCTACAACACTATTACATACTTGATTCTCAGTTTGTGTAGGTGAGAAAGTCTGAGTCAGGAGCCTTCACTGATCTATTCTTCAAGTACAGCAGGGTAAAATAGAGTAAATCAGAATGACAAAGTCCTATTGAACAATGGACTTACTCTGTATATGTAATCCTGGTAAAAAATATTATTAGTGTTTGCTCGAAAAAATTATTACCCATGTATTCTCATTATTCAACATAAATGGAAGAGCATTCAGCTTCCACTGCCACCATGATTAAAAAATTAACTGGGTCTTTTAACATCAGTTATCCTCACGAAAAAAAAAAAAAAGCTTATTGCTGAAACTTGTTTTCTCTTCAACACTCAAAATTCTGTACCAGAAAGAGTAATTGGCCAGTGGAAAGGGCTGCCCAAGCAGGTGGTGAAGTCACTGTCCCTGTGTTCAAAAAAAGATTGGATGTGGCGCTTGGAGCCATGGTTTAGTAGTCATGAGGCGTTAGGTATTAGGTAATAGGTTGGACTTGATGACCTCTGAGGTCTTTTCCAACCTGGTTGATTATGTGATTCTGTGAATAAGGGGTGGAGGACTGAGTTGAACCTGCTGCTCTTATTCATACCATGCTGCAGTCATGACAGCTTCAAAAAATGAAAGTACTGGCTGGAGCAAAATATTATGAGGCTTGAAGTTCATATTGTAACATGGGTGCTTCCTGTTCTGCTTGCTGCTTCTGGGTTCTTGGTTTTTGGCTGTTGGTTCTTTTTCAGCTGGGATGGCAGTGGAAGGGAGGGATGGGCAAATAGTTTTCTGGCTTGAGCCTTTGTCTCCCTTGCTTCTGCTTGCTGCTGCTTTGCACTGTGCTTTTTTCTGAAAATAGGCTAAGGTAATTGTGCATTTTGTACCATGTTTATCTGATTTGGATCAGAAAACTATTCTTATCTCACCTTTTTTTTTTTTTTTGGTCTCAATTCCAGGTTTTTGTGTGTTACTTTTCCCCCTCACTTTTGTGTTAGGGGAGCAGGAATTCTAACCCTTGTGTTAACCCATTCCAGTGTCAAATGCATTGGGATGTGTTGTACCACAATATAACCAGTCAGGGTATAACTGTAGTGATTCATGACAATCTCTTAGAACAGGCATGTTGGAAGAGTATTTGTGAGAGGTGGAGATAATTCACAGAGATAACACTAGAAAGACAACAATGGTGTTTCATCCGCATGTTGCCCTTGTGTTTCATACTTGTGATGTTACTGGATTATGAACTAGAAGCCATGTAGCTTATTTTCTTGGATGCATAATTTGATTTTTATCAATTAATTCTTTTGACAAAAATAGACATTAAAGTTCTTATTCAAAGAGCGTATTCATAAAATTAGTGGGACTCTTCCATCATCACTCTTACTGTGAGTTACAGCTGATTCTTCAAGTCAAGCTTCTCTCTTCTAATGCCGTGACCTAAACAGCTCGCTACAATTTCAGATTGCCTTTATCAAGGCTCTTATAGTTGTATCTCTGTGCCCCTATAGACCAGACTTCTATTTCCTCCCTTCCCTACTGATTAACCTTCACTTAATGTAGTTCAATAGAGATTAGAATTTGGCTGGGGACTTTATTTTGCTATTACTCAGTTTCCTTTATAAAAGAACTCTGTTTTGTTGGAGGGATTAAATCCTTGACTGTTGATTTCTATCTCAGTTAACTTCTTGTTCTAGATAGTAAGATCCCACTCGCCTTGCAGGCTATTTTTAGTGACATGTCAAACTAGACTCATATGACCCCTTGCCTTATTATTTATAGGTATGCCATTGTTCAAGTTTTGGATAATGACTGTAGTCTAGTCCAAGTCTTTATTATGTAAATGAAGAGAGTTAATAATGGTGCATGGCTTCATTATCACACAAATTTTATTCATAAATCTAAACATAAACCTTTCATGGTTCCCATTAAAACTATAGCGTTCATGTTTATGTATTGCTCTGGGTTAAGACCATACTTTTCCTTTGCAGTTTTTCACCTGTGGTTTGCAAGTTTGTCATAGCCTTTCTGCATTTCACTGTGCTGTATTCTGTCACAGTGAGAGTATGATTGTTGTGTCTTGATCACTGTGACTTATAGCATTGTTGGTCAAATGCTAGGATTTTATTTGTGAATATTTGTTCTACTGATTAGGAAATTACTTATCTTTAGGTGAGAGAACATCTAAGTAGATATTAAGAGTGATTTTGATTTTCTATTTCATTCTATACCATCTGCATCATGCCCAGCAGCAATCAACATCAAACGATGTACATCGTGTATCAGTCACTGTCCATTCTCACTCAAAATAAGATTGCTTTGCAGTACACAGAAGACTGGTCACTGAAGATGCTCTGGAGCTCCATTCTGTTCCCAGTACATTCCGGATCAGTCCTTGATCAGTCCAAATGGCAAGGCTGTGTTTCCACCCCTGGGACAGTAGAGTCCAGTGACTCCTTCCACCTCTCCAAGTGAAAGCAAACTGTAGCTTCCATTCTGGTGTCTACCTTCCATTCTGGTGTCTACCTTCCAGTGCATGCAGGAGTGGAGACCCGTCTGTCACACTAGAAATACAGATAGGTTCCACCTCTTCAATCTGCCAAGCCATTGGTTTCATACAGGGAAAATGATGGATGAGATCATCTTGGGGCAATCATCGTGCACCTGAAGGATGGACAAGGGATCAGGTCCAGCCAACATGGATTTAGGAAGGGCAGGTCCTGCCTCACCAACCTGATCTCCTTCTATAATCAGGTGACCCACCTGGTGGATGTGGGAAAGGCTGTTGGTGTAGTCTACCTGGACTTCAGCAAGGCCTTTGACATCGTTCCCCACAGCAAACTCCTGGCCAAGTTGGCAGCCCATGGCTTGGACAGGAGCACTCTGCACAGGGTTAGCAACTGGCTGGAGGGCCGAGCCCAGAGAGTGGTGGTGAATGGTGACACATCCAGCTGGAGGCCGGTCACACAGGGATCAGTTCTGGGCCCCATCCTATTCAATATCTTTATTGATGATCTGGATGAGGGGATTGAGTCAGTCATCAGTAAATACACAGATGACACCAAGTTGGGAGCAGGTGTTGATCAGTTAGAGGGTAGAAGGGCTCTGCAGAGGGACCTTGACTGGCTGGACAGATGGGCAGAGTCCAACATGATGGCATTCAACAAGTCCAAGTGCCGGGTGCTGCACTTTGGCTACATCAACCTCACGCAGTGCTACAGGATGGGATCGGAGTGGCTGGGATCGGAGTGGCTGGAGAGCAGCCAGGCAGAAAGGGACCTGGGGGTACTGATTGACAGCTGGCTGAACATGAGCCAGCAGTGTGCCCAGGTGGCCAAGAAGGCCAATGGCATCCTGGCCTGCATCAGGAATAGTGTGGCCAGCAGGAACAGGGAAGTCATTGTGCCCCTGTACTCAGCACTGGTTAGGCTGCACCTCGAGTACNTTGGTGACATGGTTTAATGGTCATGAGGTCTTGGGTGACAGGTTGGATGTTGATGATTCCTGACGTCTTTTCCAACCTTATTGTTTCTGTGATTCTGTGTGATTCTGTCCAATAAACCCAGGTGTCCCTCCCCTCCATCTGTTTGGAGGCAGGGTCCCTCTAATTCTGGCTGGGATCACTTGGACCTTTTAAAGAGAGTTTTGGAGTCTTTTCAGAAGAATCAGAAGCAGTATCAGCTTGTCTGCTCTTCTTGGGTGATTTTCCACTGGAAACTGAGGCAACATTCTTTGGGGAAGAATTCTTCTGTAATTCATGTATGTGTGATGCTAGGACTGAAGTGTTTTTTCCATCCCACTTCCTCATGTCCTCTCCATGGTCATGCAAGTAAAACCACAGGGTACGTCATGGTGTGTACCTCCCAGATTCCCTCCCTCAGACAGGAGAGTGCCTGCTCCTCATGGTTGAAACATGGCACCATACAGATGCGGAGTAAAAGATGTTTTTCTTGAGTCGATTGACCTCCTGGGACAGTTTCTTCACAGCTGAAATACAGGCCTGGACAGAGGAGGAGAGATTTTCTCCCTCAAATTGCTGAGGCCTTCTGTTTGCTTCTTTCTCTGTCCTTGCTCATTTTCCAAACCCTGAATAAGAGACAAGCAATCAGCCTTGATGCTGTCTCTTGTTCTTATGATGGCTGTTGCTTGTCCTTATATTTTGTAGGACAAGCTGCTTTTCCTCTAGGCTTCTTTTTCTCTACAGGGACAGCTGATGCTGGCAAACAGCTAATGCTGCTGCAAACATGTCTGCTGGCCCAGAGACCTTCTCTTGCTGCTGAGCTCTCTGAACACTGATAAGAAGAGTTCAATATACGTGTGCTAGTCCCCAACACACTGCAATGATTTTTCTCTTGGGAACTCCCAGGCTGACAAGAGACTTTTTCCAAACAGTTCACCAGCTTGTCAGGACTTTGCACTTGTTCAGGGGTGAATTTTCAAACCACTGGGGGACTCCACCGCCCTGAGAATTTACTCGGACATTCCCATACACCCTGCCACTCATCATTATTCAGCATTGGGGAAGATTTCTCAGTGATATTCTTGAGAAAGTCCTGTATTGCTCTGCAAAACCCCTGGCCTGCTGGTATCCAACACAGAAGCATCAGAGCTGTAAGCCATTCCCGTGACTTAAAGCTCATCACCAGAAGGAATACATACAAAATGCCAGCACACCAGAGCCAGCTGCCAGCAGAAGACAAAGACCCCAACACAGTGAACACAGCACAGGAAAGAAAATATATAAAACTCTTTTAACAAGCTTCAAGCCTCAATGAATCCTCTTGTTATCTCCCTTTTTGTTATGTCAATCCCCTTGTCTCTTGTCAAAATCTGACTGCCTTAATTAAGACATCAGCTTTTTGTGCCCCACATTGGGTGCCAAAAGAACAAAAATAATGGTTTTAGTTTGAGGGCTAAAACTCACCACTACCACCACCACCCCACTCCCCTCCCCCAGGAGATAAGAAAGGGAGGGGAAAAAAGCAGAGGGAGATATTTCAATTGATTTACACAGAATATTTTACTCCTTCACTATGAAGATATCAAATTACTTTAGTATATATACAGAACAGAAGGAAAAGGGAATGAAATACCCATCTGAATCCCTTAACAAGCAAAGAACACAGTTGCCCACTCAAGGACCAGAGAGGTGAGGGAGAGTCCAAGAATCTCCTGTCCAGGGTAGTAACACCCTACACTTGTAAATGTCATAAATGTCATATATTCATGATTCTAATAGTGGGGATCATGTGGTTCAACTCACTACAGACGCCTACTTAAGAATACCACAATCAGAAACAAATCAGTCAACATAAGCAAAACATTTATGTTTACTACCTAACTTAAGCTTGACATTTTCCTTTGAAAGTGAAATTGATACACATTATCATAGAATGGTCTGGGTTGGAAGGGACCTCCAAAGGTCATCTAGTCCACCCCCCCCTGCACTAAGCAGGATCATTCTCAACTAGATCAGGTTGCCCAGAGCATTGTCAAGCCTCACTTTGAATATCTCCAGGGATGGAGCCTCAACTACTTCACTGGGCAACCAGTTCCAGTGTTCCACTACCCCCATGGTAAAGAACTTGTTCCAGCCTGAACCTCCCCACTTCCAGCTTTATTCCATTCCCCCTAGTCCTAGCTCTACCTGATAGCCTAAAAAGTCTCTCCCCAGCTTTCTTGTAGGCCCCCTTCAGATACTGAAAAGCCACAATAAGGTCACCTTGGAGCCTTCTCTTCTCCAGACTGAACAGACCCAACTCTTTCAGTCTGTCCTCATAGAAGAGGTGCTCCAGCCTCACGGCCCTTCTCCGGACACGTTCCAGCGTGTCCATACCCCTTTTGTAATAGGGGCTCCAGAACTGGATGCAGAACTCCAGGTGGGGTCTCACCAGAACTTGTGAAAGTGTAATTTCTATCTGCCAGGTAACAAAACCTACCCTGTCGAAGAACATCTCCTGAAGCCACACTGCCTCACATCTCATACAGGAATATGTTGTTCCTAGCCATACCACCTACAACATTTCTCTGGAAGTAATGAAGTGGGAATCAGCAATAATTCATTTAAAGCATAGCGAGACACAAAAGATAAGTAGGCAGTGGAGCTTGGCAAGGGAACAACTCCAGTTGTAATTTTCCATAATTACTCTGACAGAAACTGTGAAATTGCCAGCACAGTTCGAAGTATCTGCATAGATAAAACTCAGATGAAGGACTTTTTCAAGCAAAGCCCAAACAACTGCCTGAAAGCCTGTCCCTTCTCTTCCCTCTCATGTATTGTTTGAACCTTTCTCAAATAGACAGTAGAAGAGATAGGACATGACAGGAAGTATCATGTATAACACAGAGTAGAGCATAGGTATTTTCTTGGGGCAGGGACTTTTAGATTCTAAGAGGGTAGACCTTGGTACTGTCCTCCTTCTCCTGATCGTTTTTTAAAAAGTGTTTGAGTCATGGCTCTGGGAAGCAATTATTTGCAGCTTTAGTCTACAAGATCACTTGGGTATGTGACCCAAAGATGTGATTTTCACTCCTTTTTTTCAGGTATGTATAAGCTACTGATAGAAAAATCTAGGCTGGCCTAAGGTCCTTTGTAAAGTTAGCTCAAATTAGTCTGTACAAAGGTTTTTGGTTTATATTACTATCAGGTCTCAAGCAGAATCAGCAAGAAGCAGTATACTTTTCCATAGTCTGAACACTTGCTGTTTAGTTGCATTGTCTGTCTTCCACATTACATTCTGTTCCCCAGGTAAGATACTAAAAGAGACCTACAAATGAAGAATAAGTAACATCAGCCAAGGTAGTAACTATAATTTAAAATAAATAAAATACAATTAAAGGGAGGAAATAAGATTTGTCTTTCTGTTAGTGTGATGTCTAAATTTAGGAAAAATAAAGCAAAGAAAGACTTTCCAGGACAGATCAAGAAAAAAAAGTACATATATGGGGAGTTTTTGCTGGTTTTCTGTTTTATCATGGGCTGAAAAATAAGCTGGCATATTATACTTGAATGTGTCCAGAGAAGGACAATGAGGCTGGTGAGAGGTTTCAAGCACAAGCTCTAAGAGGAGGGGTTGATGGAGCTGGGGTAGTTTAGCCTGGAGGAGGCTCAGGGGAGACCTTATTGCTCTCTACAACTACCTGAAAGGAGGTTGTAGCCAGGTGAGGGTTGGTGTCTTCTCCCAGGCAACCAGTAGCAGAACAAGAGGACAGAGTCTCAAGCTGCACCAGGGGAAGTTTAGGCTTGAGGTGAGGAGAAAGTTCTTCACAGAAAGAGTAACTGGCCATTGGAATGGGCTGCCCAGGGAGGTGGTGGAGTCACTGTCCCTGAAGGTATTAAAAAAAAGATTGGATGTGGCACTTGGAGCCATGATTTAGTTGTCATGAGGTGTTAGGTGTTAGGTAATAGGTTGGACTTGGTGATCTCTGAGGTCTTTTCCAACCTGGTTGATTCTGTTGTTAAGTGATTTTGTAAAACATATGCTTTTTTATATTCTTAATATTTAATCTCCTTTTTTATTTTGCTTAAGAATTACATGATTTTGAACCTTTGTCCACTAGCATTGCTTAGTGAGCATAACAAATGAAACTTTTACCTGCATCTCTAAAGTAAACATGGCAATAAGTCTGAAAGTAATGAGAAGATGAGAGGCTAAACTACCCTCTTTCAGTCTGCAGAAGGACTAGGAAGTGCTTACACAGAAAAAAGTGGACTAAATGACATAACTCGGTTGTCCATGAAACATCTTTTTCCTATTATAAGGCACTATTTCACCCATAATGTGAAATGGTTCCTCAGCTGGTTATGGTCAGTAGATTAGGATTTCACTTTCCTGTTCCTTTCTCCTCACAATTCCCTTGCTCCAGTAAAGGTTTTGGCCCTTCAGGAAAAAAAATATTCCCCAGTAGAGGGTCCTCCCTCAGCAGCAGGGAATATCTGCATCAGTGCTATGGAGAACCTCTTCTTCCTCCTTCTCCCACTGTGGAATTCCCTCTTCTCTTTGCCTTTTTCTTTCACCCCTGCCCCTACTCTGTCCAGCGTCTTTTTTTGCATTTCTTACACATGCTTTCCCAGAGGCACTCCACTTATGTTTACTGGCACCTGCACCCAGTACACACATTCAGAAAGAAAGTAACTTTTCCTGTCTTGCAAATCATGATGTAGTGGTTTCAGAAACAAGATTTCAAAAGCTTGTTAAATTTCATCCAGGCACACAGCAATACAGACCCAATGCTTTGACTTTTCCTCAGGTAAGTGTTCCAGCTGCTGCCTACCAGAGACTTCCTGGGGAAGGGAAAAAGAGAACTATCATGAACTCCACCAGTAAACATGTACATTCAGTTGTATCACTGCAAAGAATACCTGACTGCTGGATTTTATGAAAATCTTACCAAAAGGTGGTATTATTGTAATTTTTTGTGGCCTGGCAGATAGTTTAGTTACTCAGTCCTACTGACCTTTAAACTATAGTGGGACTCCTAAATCCATTGCATCACTTTTGCCAATTAAGGCCTGAAATTTCTCATCCAGCTTTCAGACTTCTCTGGGATTTGATGTTTTCATTCTGTAAAATACTGTCAGCTGGAAACAAGCAAAGCAAGTGTCCTGTCTTAAAGTAGCCCACTTAACAAACAAGCCTCCTACACACAGGTTGAGAGTGAAAATGAAAGAAACTGTTCAGTGGTTTGGCTGAACCACTGAAACACTACAGACCAGAATTGCACAGCACTACTACAACCCCTCCCCTGGTTGGGGAAAGGAGAAGCAGAATTTGGGAGACAGAAAGATAACAGAAAACCCTGTCAGTTGAGATAAGGAGAATTTAATGAGATAATACAAAATAAATACAAAGAATCATAACCCGGGTTTTTGTAGGAGGCAGGAGAATAGACAAAAGGCAAACTGCATGCCAAAAGCAAACAGAGGAAAAAGGAAGCACCCCAGCCTGGAAGCAGGGAAAAAAACAGCATAAACCCAAAAGAGGAAGCTTCGTAAGTCACAGGCTGAACTCCAAGTCCAGAGTATTGAGTAACTCATTAATGATGCAGCATGGCTCTGCTTCTGGCTTGTTCAGCAGCACCAATACTGGCTTCTGCTGCTACTGAGGGGGGGGATCCCCTGTCCCTCCTTGTGAGACCAGCCATCTAAAGCCAATATACAAATAAGGAAGTTTTGGGAAGGTAGAAAGCACACAGGAAAACACAAACAAATCTATATAAGGATTTAAAAATTAGGAGACAGAATTATTTACAATAAGATTATTAAAAAGCATCATTAATAAATTTGATTAAATTTTATATATCTGCATACTAATGCATAACAAATTTGGACGATATACTAAAGCAAAAAATATGTAAAATAAAAACAGACAAAAGAGTAAATAGGTTATCAAAAAAAGACAGGACTAGATGATTAATTTTAAAGTGCTGAACATTTTTTTATGAACAACAGAAATGCTAAAAAGAATTTCATTAAAAATTAAATATGCATATTTACTTAGTGGTTCAAAATATTCAGGGAGTCTGTCTGAAAGCTGGCTGGTGATGATCTGATGATTTGGGGTTTCTTGAGAAGTTGTCAGAATAAAGAATAAAGATTTTTAGTAACCAGATATTAACAAGAAGAGGAATTCAGAACGAGGCAGACATTTCTGATCTGTTATTCATAAAAAAATTTTAATGTAAAAAATGATTAAAAACCTGTGAGAGAAGGGCTTCAAGAATAAAAACTTGAATGTGGAATGCAATGAATGAGTATAAAATAGCATAAACCACAATGTTTAGAAAGCATAATATAACCAGAAAACCAAAATGAACTTCAAGGACAGATAGTGCAGTATATCAGAAAGTCAGCAGAAAATTACCTAAGCCAAATAAATGTTAACTTCTTCTATAGTTCTTTATTGCAGCACAAAAGGACAAGCTCAGTTGCCCTAGATTCAGCATGACTACTTTAACTTGAGCCTCAATTCACCTGCACAGTAAGAGTTAGTCAGTGTTCAGTGATCTACATCTTCCCCTCAAAAAACCAACTAATCAAGATACCTAATGTATTACATAAATATGTTAATTAGAAGTATTAGAAGAAATAAATGAACGTGGAAGGTCTGAAGACATCTAGTCCTGTTTTGGAGTTGGGAAAGGATGAGATTATTTCTGTGATGCCTTTCCAGCTCTACTTACCATATTTCTAAGATTAGGCTCCTGAACAGAAAGAAAAATATAGAAACAATCCTGAAAAAAATGTTCTGGTGAAATTTTTAAAATGATTTTTTTTAAAGCCTTCATAATGATGCCCTCAAGTTAGTTAGAGTATTTTGGCAGATATCCAATTCTTCTATATATAGATTCTGAGCTAACATTTTTAAACATACAATACCAATTTATTCCAGTTCTTTTATATCAACTGAACAGATCTATGTTTATCTCCTTGGTAATCATTTATTGGCATTTATTCTTTAATGCTTTATCATCTATAGAGCTTTGCTGAGAATTTATCTAAATTGTTTGGAGGCAGAACTTCAGCTCTCCCTAATGCTTACAGGCAGTTATGCAAACATGTAGACCCATGGGTATAAAGAAGATTACACATGAAAACTACTTAAAATGCATGATAATCTGTCACTACACAGTAGTCAATACATTGTTGAATAAACGTTCAACAGTGTAAGGATCTAACCATGTTTTTTAAAATATGTAAATAGTAGAAATAATGACCTGAAGATGCATAAAAAAGTCTTTCCAATTTTAGAATGAGACTTCTAAGCCAACACATTTTTGGAACTAAGCTTCTTTGGAGGTGGTCAACTGCTAAGCATTGATAAATTACTGCCACCAATTTCAGATAAGAAATTATGTTACTCTATACATTTTCTTAGACTGCCCTCTGTAGCAACTTAGAATGACAATATATACACAAGCAACTAGTTCTTTCAGAGCTACATGAACAGCAGAATTGAGTATATTCTCAGCAGGTTTGGTGATGACACCAATCTGTGTGGTCTGGTTGACATGCTGGAGGGAAGGGATGTCAACCAGAAGGACTTGGACAGGCTTGAAAGCTGGGCCCATGCCAACCTCATGAAGTCCAGCAAGGCCATGCGCAAGGTCCTACATCTGGGTAGGGGTAATCCTAATCACAAATATAGGCTGGGTGAGGGGTGGCTCGACAGCAGTCTCAAGAACAACATGGGAGTGTCAGTTGGTGAAAAATTCAGCATGAGCCAGCAATGTGTGCTTGCAGACCAGAAGGGCAACCATATTCTGAGCTGCATCAAAAGAATTGTGACCAGCAGGATGAGCAAGATGATTCTCCCCCTCTACTCTGCTCTTGTGAGACCTCACTACTACACAAAGTTCTGATTCTCCTATCATAACAGGGACATCAAACTGCTGGAGTGGGTCCAGAGGAGGTCCACAAAGATGATCAGAGGGCTAGAGTGCCTCATCTATGAGGGACAGGGGGGCTGCTCTGCCTGGAGAAAAAGAAGTCTTGGGGGAGACCTTATAGCTGCCTACCAAAACCTGAACACAGGAAAGCTATAAAGGGACTTTTCACACGAGTTTGTAGTGATAGGATGAGAGACAATATATTGAAGCTTGAGGAGAGTAGATTTAGATTAGATATTATAAGAA
>VXBD01010330.1:23292-38332 GCA_013399975.1 Indicator maculatus
TCAATTCACCTGCACAGTAAGAGTTAGTCAGTGTTCAGTGATCTACATCTTCCCCTCAAAAAACCAACTAATCAAGATACCTAATGTATTACATAAATATGTTAATTAGAAGTATTAGAAGAAATAAATGAACGTGGAAGGTCTGAAGACATCTAGTCCTGTTTTGGAGTTGGGAAAGGATGAGATTATTTCTGTGATGCCTTTCCAGCTCTACTTACCATATTTCTAAGATTAGGCTCCTGAACAGAAAGAAAAATATAGAAACAATCCTGAAAAAAATGTTCTGGTGAAATTTTTAAAATGATTTTTTTTAAAGCCTTCATAATGATGCCCTCAAGTTAGTTAGAGTATTTTGGCAGATATCCAATTCTTCTATATATAGATTCTGAGCTAACATTTTTAAACATACAATACCAATTTATTCCAGTTCTTTTATATCAACTGAACAGATCTATGTTTATCTCCTTGGTAATCATTTATTGGCATTTATTCTTTAATGCTTTATCATCTATAGAGCTTTGCTGAGAATTTATCTAAATTGTTTGGAGGCAGAACTTCAGCTCTCCCTAATGCTTACAGGCAGTTATGCAAACATGTAGACCCATGGGTATAAAGAAGATTACACATGAAAACTACTTAAAATGCATGATAATCTGTCACTACACAGTAGTCAATACATTGTTGAATAAACGTTCAACAGTGTAAGGATCTAACCATGTTTTTTAAAATATGTAAATAGTAGAAATAATGACCTGAAGATGCATAAAAAAGTCTTTCCAATTTTAGAATGAGACTTCTAAGCCAACACATTTTTGGAACTAAGCTTCTTTGGAGGTGGTCAACTGCTAAGCATTGATAAATTACTGCCACCAATTTCAGATAAGAAATTATGTTACTCTATACATTTTCTTAGACTGCCCTCTGTAGCAACTTAGAATGACAATATATACACAAGCAACTAGTTCTTTCAGAGCTACATGAACAGCAGAATTGAGTATATTCTCAGCAGGTTTGGTGATGACACCAATCTGTGTGGTCTGGTTGACATGCTGGAGGGAAGGGATGTCAACCAGAAGGACTTGGACAGGCTTGAAAGCTGGGCCCATGCCAACCTCATGAAGTCCAGCAAGGCCATGCGCAAGGTCCTACATCTGGGTAGGGGTAATCCTAATCACAAATATAGGCTGGGTGAGGGGTGGCTCGACAGCAGTCTCAAGAACAACATGGGAGTGTCAGTTGGTGAAAAATTCAGCATGAGCCAGCAATGTGTGCTTGCAGACCAGAAGGGCAACCATATTCTGAGCTGCATCAAAAGAATTGTGACCAGCAGGATGAGCAAGATGATTCTCCCCCTCTACTCTGCTCTTGTGAGACCTCACTACTACACAAAGTTCTGATTCTCCTATCATAACAGGGACATCAAACTGCTGGAGTGGGTCCAGAGGAGGTCCACAAAGATGATCAGAGGGCTAGAGTGCCTCATCTATGAGGGACAGGGGGGCTGCTCTGCCTGGAGAAAAAGAAGTCTTGGGGGAGACCTTATAGCTGCCTACCAAAACCTGAACACAGGAAAGCTATAAAGGGACTTTTCACACGAGTTTGTAGTGATAGGATGAGAGACAATATATTGAAGCTTGAGGAGAGTAGATTTAGATTAGATATTATAAGAAGTTTCTTATAGTGAGGGTGGTGAGACAACAGAACAGGTTGTCCAGAGAGGTCATGGATGCCACTTCCCTGGATGTGTTCAAGACCAGGTTAGATAAGGCCTTGAACAACCTGGTCTAGTGGAAGGTGTCCCTGCCCATGCCAGGTTGGGTTGGAACTAGGATTTCTTCTAACCTAAACCATTCTATGAATTTATGAATCCATAAACTTCCTTTCTTTTTTTTTTTTCCTTTTTTTTCCCACCTCTTCATAAGATCTACTTATTAAGGAGTAATCAGAAAATGAGCCAGCAGGTGCTTAGTTAGTCAAAAGAAACCACTAAAAAAATAAAAAATATGAACAGTAGCTGGACAAAGATCAACAGCTTTGAGTTAAGTAGACCCATTTGAGGAAAAGGGAGAGAATGAGCTCCATAGAAGATATAAGAAAGTGAAGTTTTATGGTTCCATGCTGAATGCTACATCAGTTAAAGCTATGTTTGTATTCCATTACTTGTTTTCCTGACAAAGCTAATAATGACAACAGCCAACAGTAAACATTAATCCAATTTAATAATTACAAAGAAACAAACTATTTATTCTCCTAGCTTTCATCCTGGTTTGTTGGATGGTATACAGCCACTCATGAATTTCTAGTTAACTCCATTGCCCAGTTTCTGTGAAGCTGAGTACAAGTATTCACAGGATCCAGAGAAAAAATCACACCCAAAATTATTGTAAAAAAAAGGCAAGTATATGTATAGAAATTTGTTTCCTAAGTGAGGAGTATATATGGGGCTTTTGAAGAGGGTTTTGGTTTTTTTGGAGATAAAGTCTTTTTTCTATATTGCAGTTTCCTAATTCTAATAAACATTAAACATTTTACTCTAAAATATGATTCTTATGGATCTTGGTTTATTATTTTAAAACCATGTGATTTATTTTAATACATGCTTCATACAAATGAATTTGCAAACCAAAGCACTAATGAAGTACAAGTTACAGAGTGATGTTGGTTATGGGTTTTTTTGCTTGGTTATATGGGGATGATGGGTAGCCTTATTTCTTTTGTCTTTGTTGTTCACTGTGTCTCTTTGAATAAATGCTGAAGACCATATCGTATTTGTAGAACCTTTGTCTGAGACTGAAGGTCATTTGGATATGAGACTACCAACATTTTCCAGAAAGGCACGCTCTATCTCTGTTGTTTGGATGCCAATTAATCTGAAATATATCAATTAGTTTATGTAAAATATGGATCCATGCTAATCCGGTACAGGAAAAACACCTACTCTCTGACATATGGCTTTCTGAAAGGAGTCAGTTCACATTGCAGAAATATTTTTCATACTGTTTACCCTGTGCCTTTCTTTGGCATGACACTACATTAACCTTTCAGTCTTATCAGTGAACATTAAAACTGTTGCATCCATTAAGAACAAATAAAACCATTTGCCCTTCACTGTCAAAGAAATAATACAGGATCACCTTGAATTCATGAACTCATTACCTTCTTGCAACTCAGCCTGGATTACTCATTATATATACAGAAATGTAATTGTTTATGAAATACTAGCATGATATCTCACACTACTCTACACCGTGGAAGCTTTTACCTTACCCTGATTTTAAGAAATAATCCTGTAAATTGAAATGCCAAGGAAATACAACTCTGATCTAAGAAGAAAAGTGCTTTAAAAGAATAAATAATTATAAAATAAATCTTTATTTTAATATACAAATGAACTCAGAGTAAGGCAGACAGTATGTTCATCAACCTCATCTGTTACCCTTTAAAAACAAAATCAGGAAAAGACTTTTAGAGTCATAGTACCTTCAGTGCTCACACACTCATCGCTCTCAATACAAGAGCATGCATTATTATCAGGCATTAACTGTGTTAGGTATAAGAGTTGTAGTAATGATCTTGAAGATCTCAATGTTATATACACAGTCATGGCATAAGGTTCTGGAAAGTAAGTGATGTAACTTGGAAAGATCTAAGAATTATGAGTTTTTATGTGCTTACATTAAAAAGTCAGATAGACATCTGTACCTGATTTACAATGCTGTTGAAAGCCAACTTGTTTAGACAGTTCTTGGCCTAGTTCCCTTTATAATGAAACATAGTCTGTATATCTGGAGGATACACTAAAATCAAAGACCTGCAAACCAAACACTGTTACAAGAGGTTTTGATTCATCTCAATTCAGTGTCTAAGAGCTGGAATGGTGTGCTGCAAGGGGCAAAAGCAAGTCAAACCTGTTTTGCNAGGAGGTAAGAATCAAGCCTCGTGCCTCACATGCCTCTCTTAACCCCAGACACATATTGACTTTTTGAGAATGTTTGTGCAGCTTAGTGTTGTAGAACACTTTGAATTGATTGGCTAAACTCCTGATGCTTTTCCAACAGTGGGCAGTTTTGTTTTCAAAAAGGTAGTTAATAGGGGAAGATGTGAAAAGTTCATGGTTCGTTAGTGGGTTCCTGACTGTGGTGAGGATGTGTGTTTCTGTCCTGTCTCCAGTGACAAATATCCCTTTGTTTCCTGCAGCCACGTGCTCCAATAGACCATCTCTAAATACAGCAGCACAACTTTTTCTCACATCTCCATGTTTTGGAATTATCATTTTCAGTTTTATTTCCCTTGTATTACAAATTACAGCTCTGATAGTACGTTGTTCAGCAAACATTCTCCTGAATAACACCATGGCAGTTTTGTGAGGAAATCTGGCTTTATCGCTTGCTCGGCTCTGTAAGCTAATGGGTCTTAAGACCCAATCTGGCATTGCAGTTTCATTGCTGCATTCCAGGATATTCTGTTAGTTCACCCCTAATTTCCAAGTTCTGATTTTCCTAGACTGTTTTCTACTGTGTTATAAACTCTCTTTGTGTAAATACCTACTATTGACGAGGCACCTAATCAAATAATCTCAGGAGAATTTTTTGACATTTAGTAAACCATAATTACTATTAGTATCTCATGCTTATTAATTTTTATAAATTATAACAAATAGAAAATAGACAAAGCAATAAATAAAACACAGTCAACTCTCATCACTTTATGTACCTATGGTACAGTTTATGATCAAATTTATAAGCCAGAAATCAGATAAAATATGAATATGATTTATTAGATATAAAATATTATTTTTCTGAGATAATTTGATCCAGGCTCATTTGCCCGGTCTATGATAGGCTGATTACACATGATAAGATGCTAATAAACAATGGAATGACAGTCTAGAAAATCAGAAACTTGGAATACAGGAGAACAAACTGAAAACTCTTATAACACGAAAACAAACAGCTATACCGCCTTGGGAAGCAGGACAGACCCTCCCAGCCTCGCTGTGAAGTTAAGCCACAGAGAAACAGTCTGTGAACTTTAAAAATAACCAAGTAAATTAGCTTTAGTTAATCACAAACTGCTGAGCTTCTAGTCACAAAAACTTTTGCCAACTGGAAAGATACACAGAGCTGCAATTTGTAATCCAAAGAGCAGGGATAATCCAAAGGCAAATCCCAAAATTGGAAGAAGCGAGGGAGAGAGAGAGAGCACGCTGCTGTGGTGTGGCCTGGGACTCAACACACTGCTACTAGGTAATCGCCCTGAAGACAGGCACAAAGTGGGTGCTTGTCGCCACCTTGAATCCCTCTAACGAACAGGGTGTGGTCTTATAAATTCCCCTTTTGAAAACTGAACAGTCCAATGGCAGATTACCTTTTCAAATATTGCCAATCAGTTCAAAGTGTTGTATGGCAGGCAAACTGTACACACCTTCTCCACTAGCCTCTGACACGTGCAGTTGTCTGTGTGAAACACGAGGCACAGGGTCCAGCTTCCACCCCTGCCAGGCAGCCTCAGTGGCACCTGCCTATTGGCTCCTCAACCTCAACCTCAAACCTGGACCCTGCAACAGGGAGGGAGGAGAAAGGGCAGTGGCCAAACCAGCTTAGCTGGTTCATTAATCCCTCTTCCAGGACACCTATGTCATTTCAAGCATCTCTCTATCCTGAATCTCTCAGTGACTGAATAGGCTTGTAACAGGTAAGCCTAGAGACAATTGATAATAAGAAATAAGAAGAAAATAATTATAAATGTGGGAAATTCCTAAACACAATAATAATAATTTTTAAAAAATCTGCTTATTAATCTCACCCATGACTTTCTATTTACTTTAACCTTTCATTCAGATATTGCAATGTCTAGAAAGGAAGTCTGAAAGGCTTGCTTATGTATGACTTGGAATAAGAAACCACAGTGCTAAATCAGAATATTTAATTTTAAAATATAGCAAAGCTTTATAAATCTCTTACTTTCTGCATTTCCCTTTTTTCTGATATTATACTCTTCCAATATATCTTAGAGTATGTTTCTCACAAGAACAAATTTTAAAAAGCTATTTAAATGTTTTAATCATCTTAGGATAAGTTGAAAGACAATGAGAGAAGTAAAAGATGAATATAAATGGAAATATATATTTGAGTTTCATAGAATCAGGACTGACGAGTCAGAATGGTTGGTCGAAAAAATTATATCTATGTCAGAACTCACATGTATGAGTAATATATCTCTAATTTTCTTTCTAAATTTCCTGAATGAAAGTCCATTTAGAAAGTAATTAAAACTTAAGTCACATTTGTTTAAGATATAAGTAGAAACAGGCACTTTTGGAAAAGAGTTATTTGTTATAAGGTTTTGGTTCAAATTATTACTTTCATACACCTTTTTTTTTTTAATAGTTGAGTAAAAAAAAAAAGTGATGTATTTATATTTATTCATAAGGTGATGGCCAAATTTATTTAAAACACTACGTTCATACATCTGGATATTTTGTCCCATACAGTAGGTGTCTCATAGCTAACTTCCATAAAACATTTTGATTCATGGCGATTGCAAGCTGGCAATCCACTCACTGTATGGCTTTATCTTCTGATAGGAATTTACTTCAGTTGCAATTGTGAATAGCATATATCTCGAGATGGGTCTCATGAAGTGCTTTGGCATAATTTATGCAAAACGGCTTTTTCCGAGCATCATGGTGAGGTCAGCAATGAATATATGCATAGTCTCCTCAAGATGTATTTTAAAGATATGGCATGAGCAGAAAGCCTCTGTTACATGAATCATATCACTGTAGCTTGAATCAAGAAGAAAACACTAAAGAGTTTCTGGATCACGCTCATTAAGAGAATACATTTATAAAACTCAGCAATAAATGTTTTATTTAGGGTTTCAACAGAGCATAAATAAGTTTCATTTTTGGACACTGACTAATGATTCTGAATTTTCTTAGATATAGTGTGTGATGTGTAATGCTTCAGTTTGCTTTGACCTCAACTGTCTTGCCACAGGGTGTAGTTTATAAATATTTTATGGCGATCTGTAACAAAATAGATGTGAAAGCATCTGCATGATTTCTGAGACACTGGGATACCTAGGATAATTTAGGATATTTATTAAAGAAAACTTTTCAATTTATAGGTAGCATATAATTAATTCTTCTTCTTATGACAGAGAATTTATTTTCTTTATTTAAAATCCAATATGTTCTATAATAAAGGTGCTGTTTGACACTGAAAAATAAGACTATGGCAGTGATAGGTCCCAAAGGTTAGCTGAGTTGGATAAATGTAGATCATTATTTCTCATCAAAGAGAACAATTTTTAGAATACTTAGAATACTTTAGAATACTACTTGGATTTAGTAGTTAAAAAAAAAAATATCAGTGCCTCAGTTTGCAATGTTTCTCCTTCAAATGAACCAATCCTTTAAATGCGTGTAAGATGTAAACAGTTTGAAGAAAACAAACAAAAAAACCCCAAAATAAACAAACACCAAAAAACCCAACAAACAACTTGCCAATCTCACTGAAGTGGTATTATCTGCAAAAACTCCAGGCAAAGTTTTTGGCTGCATTTTCAAGTGACATTGTGTTGATATCATTGCTTCTGAGTGTAACTGTCATCCCATTTCCTTTTCTCATAGTAAACCCAGTAAAAATTATATCAGTCGTGCTAAATAGTTCTTTGGTTTCCAGGATAAAGACTGCAACAGGCCCTGTCATAACTATATAGCAGGCCTGTTTTTAAAAAAACAGCAAGAAAAAGCTACAAAACAATTATGAATCATTAGGAAGTGAACTGTTGGTCTGCAGCCTATGTAGTACATTCTGGCAACAAACAAAACCAGCAAATATTTTCACATTCCCTCATGCGAAAGCACAGGTAAGCATTAACATTTCCCTTCTAACTCAATAAACTGAAGACAAAGAATACGGTGAGGAATTTAACATTTAGCTTACTGTAAAATCTGCTGGAAATACAATATAGTAATCAGAAAGCAGTCCTAGAGGTTCTTGGAGTTTGTGGAATTAATAGAGGTGGTGAATGAGCCAGTGAGGGATAGCTCTCTACCAGACCTGCTGCTTGTAAACAGGTGTGGTAGTTTTAGGCTATGCCTTTAAAAATTTTCCACAGATCTTGAACAGCAAGTGCTAGAATGTAAATAAATCACTATTGAGTGTAAAAAAAAAAATAATGATAGTTCTAAAAAATTCCATTGGAGAGATAAGGGAGTTAAGCTAGTAATATAAACAATCTTTCTCTTTTCGCTTCTTCACTCTGGGAGAGTCTAACTGGCTTCTGCTTGACTTTGGCTGAACTGCTTTGTTGTGACTGGTATTAACAAAAACTTCTCTCTGCTCTCTTTTCTCTTGTCGCTTTTTGTGTATAGAGGGGTAAGGAGGGGGCAGGGAGTGGAGAAGCTGTTGCAGCTCCCCTGGTCTTTGGCCAGGGTGGTTCTTGTCCTGTTTATATATTGTAAATACCTGTAAATACTGTAAATACTATACATTTCTGTACATATTCATTGTATCTCGTTGTGGATTGTAGTTTTGCTTGTAAATATAACTTCTTTTGCTTTCCAGCTGAGCTGGTCTGGCAAATTTAATGTTGGAGGGAATTTCCAACCCACCACAACAAAGGACTAATAGGAGATGTAAAGGTTGGTGGCTGTCTTGGACAAAGCAAACATGAGATGGTGGAGTTTTCAATTGTTAGTGAAGTTAGGAGGGGAGTTAATAGAACTGCATCCTTGGACTTCCAGAGGACAGACTTTGACTTGTTTAGGAGACTGTTTGATGCCAACCCCTGAAAAGTAGTCCTGCAGGACAAAGGAGTCCAGGAAGACTGGACATTCCTCAAAAAGGGAAACCTTCAAGACATAGGAACAAGCTGTCCCTGAGCACTGAAAAACAAACCGTCAGGCCAGAAGACCAATCTGGCTAAGTAGAGAGCTTTGGGTAGAACTCAGGAAGAAAAGGAAAGTCCACAGGCTATGGGAGAATGGACAGGCAACTCAGGAAGACTCCAAGTCTCTTGCAAGGATATGGAGGAAGAAAATTAGAAAGGCCAAAGTTCAACTAGAACTCAGTCTGGCCATTGTCATTAGAGATAATAAAAAGTGCTTTTATAAATACGTTAACAGTGAAAGAAGAGCTAGGGAGAATGTTCGCCCACTTCTGGATGTAGGAGGGAGCCTGGTGACCAAAGGTGAGGAAAAACCTGAGTTGCTGAATGATTACTTTGCCTCTGTATTTGACAGTGACACCAGCTGCTCCTTGAGAGTTCAGCCCCTGAAATTAGAAGACAGGAACCAGGAGCAGAAAGCAGCCACCACAATCCAGAG
This sequence comes from Indicator maculatus, assembly GCA_013399975.1. Classification (NCBI taxonomy): domain Eukaryota; kingdom Metazoa; phylum Chordata; class Aves; order Piciformes; family Indicatoridae; genus Indicator; species Indicator maculatus. The sequence goes on from VXBD01010330.1 coordinate 32,630, forward strand.
GAAATGATCAGCAACCTGTTGTGCCACTTAGATATGCACAAGTCTATGGGACCTGATAGGTTCCAACCAAGGGTACTTAAGGAGCTGGCAGATATAATCACTGAGACATCCACCATTATTTGTCAACTGTCCTGAGTAACCAGTTGACTGGAGGTTAGATAATGTGGCATCCTTTTACAAGAAGGGCCAGAAGGGTTATCCAGGGAACTACATATTAAACGTACAAAAATACCTGTGAGAAGAAAAAAAAAAATCTTGTGTAAACAGTATGATCTTTGCCTGTTTCAAAGATCAATCATTAATTATTAGTAAGATTTTAATTTCAAAAATATCTCTGAAATCCAAATAGATGAGCTCAGCAGATGGTGGGTATCTGAAAATTAAAAAAACCCAAAACACCACCACCAGCAAAAAACACCTCAATGTCTGCAATTTTCATGGCAATAAATATGTATTTTAAATTAATACAGGATACACATTTCTTTTTCAATTTCCAATATACTACCCTACTAATCTAGAGACGGATACCAAGGAATAAAGCTGGTCACCTGGAGAAATACAAAGTGGTTTCTGTAAGAACTTATGCTAGTAGAATTGCTCAACAATATCAACTCTCTGTATTAGAAAATCTTTTTAAAGACAGAGAGGAGACTATTTTATATCAGCTGCAGTACCTAAGTTCCAGCAATATATAAAATTTAAAGAAAATTTTCTACAACAAAATATATCTGATTAATTAAATTCCAATAAATGGCAAAAATAAAAACAAAAGTATGTTTTATACACACATGCGTATTGGAATTTAATAAAAATCAATAATTTTAAGTAAATTTAAATTACTTTTTTCCCCTATAGAGTCTTTTCATTCTTTCAAAATTCTGCGACACTTCTTAAATTAGTTTGACTCACTTTAATTTTTGATTTTGCTTTCCACTTTGACAAACAGATTTTGTTTTCAAAGACAACCCTTTGCTTTGCATATGCCTCATTTTAAAAATGCTTCTAACATCGTATCTTAGGACTTTAATAAATATAAAACGATATCTAGTTGCTGTAATATTCAGTTGATGAATCCTTTCTTCAGATGATCTGTTTCAGATGATCTAATTCAGAAGGCAAGATTTTTGATGATCTAGATGAGGGAATTGAGTGCACTGTCTGCCATAGGCTGAGTTTTAGTCTGATGCTATTCATACCATCCTGCCTCATGGCAGATTCAAAGTGAAAGTGCTGGCCGGAGCAAAGTATTATGGGGCATTATGGGGCATTATTATTGACAAAGTATTATTATTATTATTGAAGTTTGGATTGTAACATGAGAGGCTTCCTGTTCAGGATGCTGTTTTAGGGTTCTGGTTTGTCTCTCTTCTGCTGAGATGGCACAGGACAGGGAGGGATGGAGGAGTAGCTCCCTGGCTTGGGCTGCTTTCTGCTGTGCTTTTTCTGCAAATAGGCTAAGATACTTGTGCGTCGTATTCTCATTTATTACAGAGGGGTTTTCTGTGTGGTGTTGTCCTTGGTTGAGCCACGAGCTGCCCAGGGCAAAAGGGCAGAAGGGTATTTTACCCCTACAGGAGTAAAACAAAAAAACACTCGCACAGAACTGGAGGTTAAACATGAATGCTACATACAGAAATACACCAGGTATTCATGGAAAAGGAATACATATGCAAATTAAGCCCAGTTCTCCACTTGGGCCAAAACCTTCCAAAACCTCCCCACCACTCAACTGGAGCAGGCCAAACTGTCCCCCAGCAGAACAGGCCTGCCAATGACTCAATTCCCCCCACTGCAGTGGCACCCTGAGCCTTGACCAGGCCTGAATGCCCCCATCCCAGGCCTCACTGCTCCCCCATGCTAGGCCAAAACTACACAGCAAGCCCAAGGCTGCAGAAGGATGCAAACTTCCCCACAAACCACAGAGATAATTGATGCTGCGTCAGGAGCAGGGTGAAGAGAGGAAAGTGTTGTCTCTTTATACAGAGACTGCAGGAGGGTGGGATGGGATAACAAAATTCGTAATATCCTGTGTTCACCCTCTGGACTACCTTGTCCTTGGAGGACTTTTTTTATCTCTATGGTAGGACACGCATATGGGTCTTAAACCCGTAACAGTTGTTTTATTCCTCACTTCTCTGCTGGGGGAACAGACAGGTTAGCCCATTAGTTTTGCCTGAAACCATTACAGTGCACCCTCAGTAAGTTTGCAGCCGACACTGAATTGGGTGGGAGGGTTGATCTGGTTGAAGGTAGGAAGGCTCTGCAGAGGGACCTGGACAGATTGAATCAGTGGACCAAGGTGAGTTATATGAGGTTTAACAAAGCCAAGTGCCAGGTCCTGCACCCAAGTCACAGCAACCCCATGCGATGCTACAGGCTGCAGAACATGACCCAGAAGTATGCTTAGGTGGCTGAGAAGGCCAACAGCAGCCTTGCCTTACAAATAGTGTAGCCAGAAGAAGTAGGGAAATAATTGTCCCCCTGTATTTAGCATTGATGAGACCACACTTTAAGTCCTGTGTTCAGTTTTGAGCCCCTCACTTCAAGTACAACATTGAAGTTGCTGGAAGATGTCCAGAGAAGGGCAACAAAGATGGCGAAGGGTCTGGAGAACAAGTCTTAAGATAAGTGTCTGAGGGAATGGGGATTGTTTAGTCTGGACAAGAGGAGGCTGAGGGGAGACCTTATCACTTTCTATAACTACCTGAAAGGAGGTTATAGTGAGGTGGGGGTTAATCTCTTCTCCCAGGTATCTATCAATAGGATGAGAGGAAATGGACTCCAGTTGTGCCAGGGGAAGTTTAGATTAGATTTTAGGGGGAAAAATTTAAAATTACCAAAATAGTGGTCAAAATGGAACAGGCTGCCCAGGGAAATAATAGAGTCACCACCTCCACTACTGTGTGGTAAAAAAAACATATAGATGTGGGCATTCAGGACATGGTTTAGTGGGCTCGGTGGCTTTGGGTTGACAGTTGGAGTTCGTGATTTTAGAGATCTTTACAACTTTAATGATTTTATAATTCCATAATTCCTTTCCAAAAACTTGGGATGCTTAGCTGCTGAATAAAAGAAGTATTGATTTATCTGGTTCTTTCTAATCTACATAGACTTTTAAGGCTTTCTAAACTGGCTTTCTATATTATACTTCAGAAAATTATCTAAAAGTTTTTTGAAAGAATATTAAAATATCTCCGAGAAGAATAAAGACATAGCTTCAGAAAAACAAAACAAAACAAACAAACAAACAAACAAAACCCCCAAAAACCCAAACAAAACAAGAAGACATGTTCAGGATAAATGTGGGTTTATCACAATGATTTTTAATTCCATGAATATAAGCTTTAGGAGTCAGGATTCTTCATTTTCTGTTCTTGTTCCTATGTGCCAACTTAAGCATAAATGAGATCCTATTTTATATTCTATTTTATAGTTTATAAGCCTGTTTCCATTTTGTTTAATATGATCTTCTGGCATCCTTTTTTTTTTTATGCCACGAAGCTTGTTTCATAAATTTATTGCAAGTATTTATTTAATGTAACCTATTACACATTTCGTCATCCTGCATGTGTTACAGAAGTGTTTACTTCTTGTTCTGTCATGTTGAGTTTTTGGCATACTCGGGTTAACAAGTGTGACTGATGTATAATGTTTGGAGGTTAGAGTGATACTCTTTCCAACATAAAAAAAGGGCTCTCATGAAACTGAAGCTTGCCAAGTAACTGCACTGGCATTTGTAGCCTAGTTAACTGACACATCACCTTGTGAGCAGGAATAATGCCATCTAAGCAGATGGGTATAATGCATATTAATGACCAATGATTATGTATGTCCAGCAACTGGGGATGTGGAACATTTCACTCTTTTCAGCCAGGAGGATCAATCCATCCTGTGCTTTCATGCATAAGATTAAGAGGATAAAGTTTGTTATATGCTTCATCTCACTGCTACTCTGGATTAATATTTTTGTCACAGTGCCCTTTTCCATAGCAGGCTGGCAAACCAATGTTATCTGCTGGCATTCCAGTTAATCACACCAGGCAGTAATAAAGTGTGTCTACTATGTTTATCAAAACATGTGGCCTTCCCAGGAGCACTAATTTGAATTACAGAAGAATCATTCTGAAAGCATACAAAATATTGGTTCATTTTAAATTTCAACAACATGTTCATAAATTAAGCACACCCACAACCTCTTCACAGAGACCATTCCTGTAAGTTCTCACAACTGAGAACTACAGAAGAAAGTGGCAATAATACAATCAATCATGCATTAAAAAAGATCACATTGTAAAGATCAGCTCATCTGATTTTGCTGACAAGTCCTGGTGATGCATGTGTGCTTGTACTAATATTCATTTTGTCTCATACATGAGACCAAAGATGTGTTATTGCGAAAGAACTGAAAACTAAAGGAAACCTTCTGAAGACAGGGACATCTGAACGTCAAATAGAAGAGAGGGTCAAGGAACATATGGAATGGCTTTTGAGCTTGACATAACAATACAATTTTTTTTGTAGTAGAGAGGAAATTACTTCCTTTGGCAGCTCTTTACAGAATATGACTGATGCTATTGATATTAGAGAAGGGAAGAAATACAAAAGGAAAACAGAACGTGACCAGGAAAGCTGTCATGCTCTGTATTATGCTTGTATTCAAGAGCTTGCAAGAATATTGAAAGTGATCAATTAAGAATTATCAAAAACAGTGCAACAGCTTAAAAAACAACAAAGCATGATCAAAAGGGTAGGCAAAAAAGAGTGTCGTTAACATCTTGCTTGTACCCTCTATGATAATACCATTAATGTTACTAAATTACATATCAAAAGCATCAAAACTAAAAGTGCATAGATCTACATTTTGTAGAAGAAAACTTTAGAATGATGCAATAGGCTTTGTTTACAGTCTGCAATGAAGAAAGTAAAAGTAAAGGCAATATACTGTTGGTTTTGTGTTTTAAAGAAAAGAACAATTAAATATGGTAGCAAAGAATAAAGGTAGTCAATAAGATTTCAGGAAGAAAATTACATCGGTTTTCAACCTGTTAGCTTTCTGAGACTTTGAGAAAGATTGTGAAGACCAACAGAGTATGAGGTTAGACATGAGGAATATGAAAGATTGATAAATTTAAGATTGATTTGCTAAGAAGTGGAGTTTAAATTCATATAAGCAAGTAGGATCATTCAGGGAAGGCATGCAGAATAAAAGGAGACAGTAAATACTTGAAATAAAGATAAAAAAGAGAACTGGGGAGGGGGCGAGGGGAATCAAAACAACAGAATAATAAAATTCCAGAGAGTACAGAATAGGCATGAGGAAAAAACAGTGATTTGGTAAAAAAAAAAAAATTAGAATTGATTCTAGTCTTAGAAACTTGCATGGAATTCAGCCATTGGAGACACTGCTAAGATAAGTTCTGATGGTGTAAATGAAGAGATAATGTCGTGGAGAGGGTGAATAGGGATCGAGGAAGGTGATTGTTAATTATGAATTATGAAAATATGAGTTGTGAAATTATTGTTTATTATTATTAATATTCGATTAATTACTTTATATATATTGATTCGGATGCACGGTTGTAATAATATAGACCATAACTGATATAGTATTTACAATCATAGCCAATTATAATATTTAGTTAATTTCTAATTAAGGGAACGAAAGGGTGCAGTTCCGCCGCTTGTCCACTAGATGGAGACTCG
>VXBD01010330.1:48970-72334 GCA_013399975.1 Indicator maculatus
AAGCCAAGCCAAGCCAAGTCAAGTCAAGCCAAACCAAGCCAACTCAAGTCAAGTCAAGCCATCAGATCCTGGGATCACATTCTGCTACACCCACACCACGGTCACTTGCTGAAAGCATCCAAGATTGCCCAAACAAGCCCTTCTGTTACATAGCAGGCATGGTGTCAGTACGGTTATTGAATACCTATTGGCTGGTTCAGCTGCCTGTCTTGGATGTGTCCCCTCCCAGTTTCTTATAAATGCGAAAAAACCTCCACAAACCAGAAATTTAGCCCTATTTTAGACAAAAGCAGGACACTTGCAAAGTATGGTTACTAAGAAGTACATTTTCTCCAAATACATAGGTCTGCATTTTATTTTAGTTTGTATGCCTTTCCAAAAAAAAAAAAAAAAAGAACAAATATGGTTATGTATAGAATAAAGCTGTTTGTTTATAAATAATAAAGTTTAAAACAAAATCAAATATCATCACGTGCAAAATCCTGCACGTGGTATGGGGCAATCCCAAGCACAAATAAAGGCTGGGTGAAGAATGGAGAGAGAACAGTCCTGAGGTTAAGGACTTGGGAGTGCTTGTTGATGAGAAGCTCAACACAGAATCATAGAATCATACAATGGTCTGGGTTGGAAGGGACCTCTGAAGGTCATTTAGTCCAAGCCCCTCTGCAGTAAGCATCCTCAACTAGATCAAGCTGCCCAGAGCAGCTCTCTGTGAGCTGGTAATGTGCACTTGCTGCTCAGAGAGCTATCTATGTCCTGGACTGCCACAAAAAAAAAAGTCTATCCAGCAGGTCAAGGGAGGTGATTCTTCCCCTCTACTCTGCTCTTGTGAAACTTTGTTTGGGGTACTGCATCCAGCTCTGGAGCTGCCAGAACAAGGAGGACATGAGCCTGATGGAGTAATTCCAAGAGGAGAGCCACAAAGATGATCAGAGGTCTGAAGCACATCTCCTACAAAGACAGGCTGAGAGAGTTGGGATTGTTCAGTCTGAAAAAGTTCTGGGGATACCTTTCAATACTTGAAGGGGGCCTACAGGATGGCTAGAGAGGAACTTTTTACAAAGGCATGTAGTGATTGGACAACTGGGTATTGGCTTCAAACTGTAAGAAGCTAGATTTAGATTCGACATTAGGAAAAATTCCTTCATCGTGAGGGAAGTGAGGCACTAGAACAGGCTGCCCAGAGAATCTGTGGAGGCTGCAACCCTTGGAATTGTTTGAAGCCAGGTTGGATGTGATCTTGAGAAACCTAACCTAGTGAGAGATATCCCTGCCCCTAGCAGGGAGGCTGGAATTACCTGATTTTTAAGGTCCCTTCCAAACCAAAGTATTCTGTGATGGAAACTCTTTCTATTTGCTGAAAACTATTTTCTATGTTTGCTTGTTTTCTAAGGTCAGCAATGGAAGTTTCAGCCCATTAATTGTACCAACCAGAGCTAGATCTATGGGACACATCATCAAATTATAATAATGAACATGCCTCAATGAATGTAAATCATTAATTACGATTTTTTCCCTTCTAAAGCAGAATTGAGAATGATCTAATTATTTCTCAAACCTTATACCATTCATTTTCTTCTAAAGCTCTGTTTATATTAGATACAACTTTTGAAGCTTCAGTCAGACTTAAGTGTGTACAATAATTCTTTAGTAAATTAACTACAATTTAGCTAATTCTTTAGTTAAACAAGCAATTCAGGTTTGAAAATTAGAGAAGTTTAATCCCTCTCCATAGCATGCATTCTTTGGCTTTGCAACTGACTAAAACATTTTGGTTAAAATAGTCAAGCCGTCACTGAAGCAATCTGTCAGTGCAAAGAACTATATGTAGAAAAATTGATAAATACAGAAATTACTACACAATTAACATGTTAATCTGAATGTTTTAAGGACTAAAGTTGAACTTGTTATTAGACAAGAAAATAAAAGTATTATATATTTCTATGTGTTTCCAAGGAAAGTAAAGAAGCTTCAGTGACTCTCTTGGGCTAAGAATTTTGGGGTGTGTCTTTATGCTACATGGGATATATTCATCATTACAACAAAAGGACATGTGCACAGATTTGTTGTTTAAAATTAAGTTTCTGGAATGCAAAAGCTGATTGTATGAGGGGTTTTTGTTTGGTTGTTGTTGGGATCTTTAAATCAAAGTCTCAGCATTTTATGTATTTTTTCCCTTAAACACTTTTTAATGAAGCAATATGCTTTGATAACAGAGAGTGAATACAGAAGAGTTGTCATTAGCTATTAACTCAGTACTGAAGAATTTGCCCTTTATTCTTTGTCAGAACGGTACCTAAAACAACTAAAGAACCTCCTTTAGCATACATCGTAGAATTTTTCTTTAGACAGTATGAGTGTCCTGCAGACCTAGTCTAGGGCACAGCACAACAATTTTGAATGCATCAGAAAGGGGCCTGTATTGTTCACTGTAATTAACAGAGATGACTTAGAAACTACTGGGCAATGTTGAGGGTGGCAAAGGTAAGCCAAAAGACAGTGCAACTGGCTGCCTTCCACAGCACCCTCCTGGAGAAACTGAGTACACAGAGCTTGGATGGATGGACGCTTTACTTGGTTAAACACTGGCTGGGTGACCAGGCCCAAGGAGTGATGGTGAATGGAGCTAAATCTGGTTGTAGGCCAGTTTTGGGGCCAGTTCCCTTTAATACCTTTTTCAATGATCTGGATGAGGAATTGAGTGCACCTTCAGTAAGTTTGCAGATGACACTGGACTGCGTGGGAGTGCTGAGCTTCTTGAAGGTACGAAGGCACTGAAGAGGGATCTAGGCAGACTGGATCGATTAGCTGAAATCAGTTGCGCAAAATTTAACAAAGCCAAGTGCCAGGTCCTGCACCTGGGTCACAAAAAAACCTTTCAAAGCTACAGGCTTAAGGAAGAGTGGCTGGAAAGTTGCCCTGAAAAAAAAAAAAAAAGAAGAACACCAAACACGGGGATGCTGGTTGATAGCAAACTGAACATAAGCCAGCAGTATGCTTATGTAGCTAAGAAGGCCAACAGCGTCCTAGCCTGTATCAGGAACTATGTGGCCAGTGGGAGTAGGGAAGTGATCATGTCCCTGTACTTAACACTGGTGAGGATACACCTTGAATACTCTGTTCAATTTTGGGTCCCTCACTACAAGACATTGAAGCTGCTGGAGCATGTCCAGAGAAAGGCAATAAAAATTGTGAAGAATCTGAAGAATAAGTCTCACAAAAAGTAGTTGGGGCAACTGTAGTTGTTTAGTCTGGAGAAGAGGAGGAGGAGGGTACACCTCAGTGCTGTCTAAAACTACCTGAAAGGAGGATGTACTGAGACGGAAGTTGGTCCCTTTTTCCCTAGCATCAAGTGACAGAACAAGAGGAAATGGCCTGAAATTGCTGTAGGGGACGTTTAGATTTGACATAAGGAAAAAATTTCTTTGCTGAAAGAGTGGCCAGGTGTTTGAATAGGCTTCCCGTGGAAGCAGTCAGCATCCCTATAGGTGGTCAAGAAACAAGTGGAAATATCATTTCAGAACATGGTTTAATACTCATGGTGGTGTTAGGTTGATCATTGGACTCAATAACTTAAAGCTCTTTTCCAACTGAAAAAGAACTGAAAAAAAAAAACAAAACCCTCTGTGATTCTAAGAGTTTGAAGGGCAGGATCATTCCTTCTCTATGCTCTACCTGACTGTCATGAAGGCATCACATGCCCAGAATTATGCCCCCTGATACCAGCTTACTTGTCCCAACATGTCCTGGGAAATTCCCCCTTTCCACCCTCCTTTCAGGAGGGGAAGACAAAGGTTCAGACGCCAGCCTGTCTCCTAAGGGAATAAACAACTGCAGGCACCCATCTCAATGGGATGCCTATGCTCTGTCCATCTAAGGGCATAATTCTAACTTTACCTTTTCTATAGGTGGAAGCAAATTATTGGCAAATGTGCCCCATTGGCTAAGTCCAGACTCAAGTGTCTATAAGTATTGCCCCATTTTGGTGCCACGTTGCTCTCTCCTTTGCTTTCATCCATCATGCAACTCACGATTGAGTAAGCTATAAGTCTTCCCACGTAAGCGTACTCGGAAGCCTCTGCGAATATGGAAGCCGGCCCACGGAGTGTGCATTGAGGACTTGCAAAGGATGACCCCGTCGCCACAGATGCGACGTAGACCCAGTTGAAGAGGACTGAGGGAAGCCCCAAGAAGAGTGTAAGCTGTAACCTGAAGGGGGAAGGACTAGCCCAAGCCCGGCAGTCCCGAAAACGCTGCAAGCTAATTAAGCTGCCAAATAAGTGGAAACACATCTTGCGTGGCCTCCCCGCAGACCATGGTAGAGAAAGGGAGCCGTCCCTGCAGCCGCTCTGCAGCCCGTATCAGGGCGAAACACCTGGGGTGTCTCCGAGGGAAAAGAGAGAGCAAAAGATTAGCCTCTCCATTGATGTCAAGGCAATGACTGTACCATTATAATTTAAATGGGAGCAGTCGCCGAGAAAAGCGGCAGTCAGCTCACCTCGAGACAAGCCGAGGGGGGGAAGTATCGCGTTACCGCACCTCCCCCCACGGGAGACCTGCCTACGGAACCAGCCCTGCCAAACCGATCCTCCGGGTCAGGGAGCCAGGCCCTCCCCGAAGACCGCGGGAGGACAAAGAAGCGAACTGCCCTTTCTGCAGACCACGGGAGGAGAAAGCCAACCTTGCCCCCCCCTTCCCCCCCAAGAGCCGGGAGGGAGAAAGAAAGCGCTGCCCGAACGGGGCCATCCTCGGGCAGAAGCAGATACCCAGCGAGCCCGCGTGATCCGGCAATTTGTCTCGCTGCATGTATCTTTCACGTGTATAACATCTAGTAACGTTTTATTCAAAGCGTCCGCGCACAGCCGCGTGATCATTTCCAGCTTAACCTGCCTCGTGATACCACTATAAATATCTCTTACATAGCTCGCAGCCGCAAGCGCCTTGTCGAGTCTCCATCTAGTGGACAAGCGGTGGAACTGCACCCTTTCGTTCCCTTAATTAGAAATTGACTGTAAATATTATAATTGGGTATAATTGTAAATACTATATCAGTTATGGTCTATATTATTACAACCGTGCATCCGAATCAATATATATAAAGTAATTAATCGAATATTAATAATAAACAATAATTTCATAACTCATATTTTCATAATTCATAATTAATAATCACCATCCTCGATCCCTATTCACCCTTCTCTCCACGACACTGACTCGGGAGTCTCATACCTACAGAGTTTCATGTGACCCCTGAGAGCTGCCAGGGTTTCACCATCTGGGCACTGAGGAGAGTTACAAACTAGAGGTGTGCCAAATTTTCAATGCTTAGGAGGATGCTGAGTGCTGTCCTAACCTCCTTCCTCTAGCACTTATACTATATACCAAGGAGGAAGAAAAAAAAGTCCCAAAGCATAAAATTGGTTTAATAGAGGTATGATGCAAACAACCATGATTAACAAACATAGACAGATTTAATGGTTTTTTGTTTGCTGCAGGATCATGATCATGGTGGAAGGAAATTATTCTCCATCACTATGTTTATATTCAGGTGTATTCCACTGCTGACAGAGTGCATCTGATTACCACATGGAATGACATTCAGCTATGGTTTTTCTAGCCATAAAAAACAACTTAGTGCAATGATATTCTTTCTATAACTGACCATTAATTCAGAAAACATTATTAATTTTTCCTCCTTAGAAATAACATCCTATTATAAAAAAATAAAAAACAACCAACTACAAACAAAACAAAGACAAAACAACAAAAAACTCAAACCAGAACAACTTGAGGGAATATAATTTTCTGACCATACGCATCTTTTACAATGCATATACTCTGCAAGGTAAGAGTACCTAGCCAATTATATACACCATAATAACTGTCAAATGGCCCTAGTTATTATTTTAAGAGTACAGGAATGTACTAATGTTAAATATGTTTTCAGTTCTGAGCAAATCATTCTTCTTTTCTGACACAGTAATACTATTAGTGTAGTATGCCCCTGATGCCTAAGCTGCATCTAACCAAACAATGCTTATTACTGTGAAGCAAAGCAGAACTCGAATAATTTGTTTCAACTCTGTCATCTAATACACTATGGAATACAAATTTTGTATCTAATATGAAAAATGTAAATCAGACTATAAATAGCTTTTTTAAAAGCAAGCATAATAAAAGTAATTTATGTACAGAACTTGCATTAATATCACAGCACTTTTAAGGAAATAGAAGAGAATCTAATTACACAGAAATATGCCATTTGCTGAAACTTTCTTCATCTTTTTTGTGAAGATTGTAAAGGGACATACAAAATTGGCATAGCCACTTTATATGTCAAAACTTTCCACAACCTGTTTGTCTATTGATCCAATCATTAAAGCCTTAGCATCAATAAAATACAAATCACATTTCCATTTAATTTCTTTGAGGTAAGATTTCACCTGTGAAAATTCATTCTACCTGAATACAGTTATGAAAATTGCTCCTGAGGAGAAAACCTGGCTTACATAATTACTGATTTATCACCTGTGTTCATGGGGTTTTCACAGAATCTCAGAATGCTTGAGATTGCAAGGAACCTCTGGAAGTCATCTGATACAAGCTCCCTGCTGAAGCAGGACTGTCTATAGACACTTGCCCAGGACCATATCTGGAAGCTTCTGAATAGCTCTAAGAAGGGAGAATCCACAGTCTTCTTGGCAATCTGAGAAAGTGCTTGGTTACCCTCACAGTGAAAAACTGGTTTATGATGTTCAGATGGAAACTCTTACACTTGAGTTTGCCTCTTGTCACTGAACACCACTGAAAAGATCCTGGACGTGTCCTCTTTGCACTCTCCCTTCAGATGTTTATATGCATTGATAAGATTAACCTTTTCTCCCACCCTGGGCCTTCTCTTCTTTAGGCTGAACATTCACAGCTCTCAGCCTTTCCTCACAAGTGAGATTCTCTAGTTCCTTCATCATGTCAATAGCTCTTTGTTGGACTGTTGCCAGTATGTCTATGTCTCTTTTGTACTGGAAAGCCCAGAACTGGACACACCACTACTGGTGCAGCCTCACCATTACTGAGTGGATGGGAAGGATCAACTCCTACCACCTGCTGGCCATGCTTGGTCAAATGCAACTCAGAATGCCATCGGCTTTCTTCATGGCCACAGCACATTGCAGGCTCATGTTCAACCTGATGTCTGCCAGGAACCCCAGATCCTTTTCTGCTGAACTGCTCTCTACCTGTGTAGCTACCAGTACAAACTGGTGCATGAACCTCTTAAATTCTTGAAGTGAAACTTTTAGCTAACTTGACCATAGCCTGTAAATCTGAAACTATCAGGACAGAAGAAGACAGCAGATGGGGAAACAAATACCTTCTTCTAGCTCCTGCCTACTGAAGAACAAGACTGGGAGTCACCTGAGCTGGAGAAGACCCTGAGGAAAGAAACATCCAATCTGCAACACAGGGCCATGAGCTCTTTAACACTTACTCTGAAACGAAAGTACCTACCTGGACTTTAGATAATCTGTAATATCTGCCTTCAAATGCTGGAGAGTGTGGGGCTGCCATACAGGTTCTCAGATGTCTAAGTGAGAAGCAAGGGCTTAGTCCTAAGGCAGCCAGATCGCAAGCTAGCCTTAGTAATAAAGTGTCAATGTATACCCAGTTCTAGTCTGAAGTTCCTATCAAGCAATGAAACCTGACCTGCACTTAGGAAAAGTGATGTATTTCTATTTATGATTTCAGCTTTTAATTGTTACATCACAGTATTCTTGATCAGCTCCATCTGTTCTTGCAAAATAAGCCCATATGCTGCTGACATTTAAACGAGTTTGCAAGACAGCTTTAAATATTCACAGACTATACACTTAAGTGTCATAGATTTATATTACCCTTCACAATTATTACATTGGACCTTGTAATTATATCTTATAAATGTGATGGCATGTATTTACACTAATTAGACAATTACAGATAATTTCATGAATTATGGAAGCACAGACTTTGCTTTAGTGAAAGACAGGAATAAGTAAATACGAAAAATACAAATAGCCTTAAGAAAGCATTGGGAAAGTGAAAGGGTTCTGCCCAAAGTTTCTCCAATTAAGCATTTTCTTTCAAAGTACCTTATTATAAGGTACAATTTTATTAGCTGAAGTCATGGTTAGCTTGGTAAACACGAATTTACTACATGAGCTAAATCTACCGCACATTCTTCCAGAGAGGGTCTTCTTGCAGTCATGTACTCTGTTATGAAGATATATAAATACATGGTTAGATATACTGCTTAATTCTGTGAAAATTTCATTGAAACTGATTATGTGTCTATGTTCTAAGCACACATACAGTGGTACAGGTATGAAAACGTACTATGTCAGGCCTTTCAAAGCAACTGAGTATTTAGTTAGAAAGCAAAGCATTTATCACATGAGGCTAAATGGTCACAATAATATATCCTATGCAGTGAAAGTGACAGCAGTGTCTAAAGGGACAAACAATATAGTAAAAGTTTTTAAATTGGAAAACAGTGTGTTTTCTGCAATAAGAAAACACCAAATAAGCAGGCCATTGATCTTCTTTTTGAACGGATTAAGAAAATAGCATGATGAAAATCAGAGAAGACCCTCCCAGTATTTCTTTACATGGCCTTGTCTTACACCAACGAATGTGTCTTTTTCTACTTTCTGGGCTGACAGCATCCTCTTTCAAAACATTTCCCTAGTTTATCAGGATTTTGCACTTGCTTAGGGGTGAAAATCCAAAATACCAGAGGTGATCATTGGCCTAGGCATTTGCCTACAGCCTCCCATATATCCTGCTGATAATAATCACCCAACCTCAGGGCAGGTCTCCAAATAGTATTCTTGGAAGAAATTCGTGATACTATGATTGAGACTAGGCACACATTTAAGAGAGACAACAACAGAAGCAGTCCAGTGTTAGTGTCCCAAGCATATTCAAACCCCTCAAAAGACTAATAAATACTCTCTCCTGTTCCATTCTCATCATTTGGGTGAGTTTACTGATAAATGATGATATAGCATACAAAACCCAGTGTAACCAAACAACTGGTAAAATAATCCAGTGTGCCATTAAACAGCACACTACCACAATAAGCCATTTCTGCAAGGTGATGAAAGAAAAACACCATAAAGGTTACCACAGGGAATACAAGTAGATAAAATGCACTATATCTTATCAGTAAAAGCAACGCAGCCAGAGCAGCAAACACCTAAATATCAAGGGGAAACAAATATAGGGTGAAAAAAATTACCAGAATTTAATTCTCTTTTTATTGCAACTTGGCACTTGGGCCTGGGCCACATATTAGGACACCAAATATGGACTGTGCTGGGTTAACATAGCCCACTCTCATAACCCCCTATCCCCCTCACTGATAGGGATAAAGGGCCTAGGGGGCAGAGTTGTTAGTTCAGGTAAAGACATTTTGCTGCTCTATTGCAGAAAGAGAGAAAGAAAGAGAGAAAGAAAGAAAGAGAGAAAGAAAGAAAGAGAGAAAGGAAGAAAGAGAGAAAGAAGGAAAGAAAGGGAGAAAGAAAGAGAGAAAGAAAAAGAAGGAAAGAAAGAAAGAAAGAAAGAAAGAAAGAAAGAAAGAAAGAAAGAAAGAAAGAAAGAAAGAAAGAAAGAAAGAAAGAAAGAAAGAAAGAAAGAAAGAAAGAAAGAAAGAAAGAAAGAAAGAAAGAAAGAAAGAAAGAAAGAAAGAAAGAAATTTCTTGCCATGCATTGAACATGGCACTCAGTATGGTGCAGAATATACCATCCAGACTGCACTGTTGCTCTGTGCCACTGGAGGGGAAAGGGGGCAGTCAGCGTAAACCAACTTAAATTGCCACTGCAGTCACCCCAAGCTTATTTATCATTTCAAGAACCCTTGATTCTATGTGATTCCTTAATAATCTCAGTCAATTTGCTAGCATGATTTAACCAACAAACTTGAAATAAGTTATCTTAATGCATTTCCTGAAATTAGCAGTTGGCAATCATTGCCTTCTAAATTAGTGTTTATTTAATCATTAGATAATAATAATTTTTTAATTTATATCTGATCTTCGATTCATATCTTCCCTGTATTAAATTGAGTCTAAGGATTATACACTGTGACCCCAGCAATAGGCCTTCACAAAGGGATAGCATAAGACATATGGCCTTAGCCAGTTTACAGTTAGTCAGTGGAAAGTATATTTTCCTTATGTGCCTCTACATGAACGCATGCAGCATGGGCAACAAATGGGAGGAGTTGGAGGCTGCCATGTTTCTGGAAAGCTATGATGTAGTGGCCATTGCTGAAACTTGGTGGGATACATCCTATGACAGGAGTGTGGCTATAGATGGCTACAAACTTAAGAAGATATGGGCAAAGAAGGAGGGTAGGAAATGTTGGTCTTCATGTTAAGAAACTGATAGAGTGTACAGATCACCCTAAACAATAGCCACAAGCAAGAGAAAAGCTAATGGGAGGAAATTAGAGACCAAAGCAGCAAGGAGAACCTTGTGGTTGGTGTCTACTACAGGCTGTCTGATCAAGGAGAGACTACTGATAAAGCCATCTTCAGCTACAGGAGACACCATGATCACAAGCTCTTATCCTGCTGGTGAATTTCAACCACACTGATATCGTGATAACTTCTTAAGACAGGAAATAGAAAGCCCTACCCAAGGGGATGCAATACTGGATCTGATGGTCATCAATGCAGGTGAGCTCATAAGGATGTCAAGACTGGAGGCAGCCTGGGATGTAGTGATTGTACACTGGTGGATATCATAGTCATAAGAGAGACAAACCAGACAAGGAGCATAGTCAAGATCCTGAATTTTAGGAAAGCAAAGCTCCATCTCTTCAAGGAGTTAGTCAGTAGGACCCCCTGGGAAATGGTCCTGAGGGCAAGGGAGCAGAATAGAGCTGACAGATCTTTAAGGATGCTTTTCATAGAGCACAAGAGTTCCTAACCCCAGGTGTAAGAAATCAGACAAGGATAGGAAGGGACCAGCATGGCTGAATTGAGTCTTGATGGTTAAACTAAAAGGCCAAAAGGAACTGCAGGGACAGGTATCTTGGGAAGAGTATTGGGGTGCTGCCTGGTTGTGTAGGGATGAGGTCAGGAAGGCCAGGGTGCAGCTGGAGCTGAACTTGGCCAGGGATGTAAAGAATAACAAGAAAGACTTCTACAGGTATGTCACTGATAAAAAGAAAGTTAAAGAAAATGTAGGTCTCTGGATGAACAGGAATAGTGAGCTAGTAACAATAGATGAGGAGAATGATGAGACTTTCAAGAATTCTTTTGCTTTGGTCTTCATTGGCAATCTCTCTCCTCACATCTGAGTAGAAGGAACACAAGATGGGGACCAGGGGGACAAAACGCCTCCCACTGCAAGTGAGGACATGGTTGATGGCCATCTGAGGAACTTGAACATACATAAGTCTATGAGACCTGGTAAGATTCATCCCAGAGTCCTGAGGGAATTATCTGATGGAATTTCCAAGCTACTCTCCATAATATTGGAAAAGTCATGCCAGTCAGTTGAAAGTCCTGGAGACTGGAAGAAGGGAAACATTACACTCATTTTTAAAAAACGTAGAAAGGAGGACCTCAGGAACTACTGATCTGTTAGCCTCACTTCCATGTCTGGGAAGATCATGTAACAGATACTTTTAGCAGTTCTGATAAAGCACAAGGAGGACAGGGAGGTGATTTGAGACAGACAGCATGGCTTTACTAAGGGCAAGTCTTTCTTGACCAACCTAGTAGCTTTCTGCAATGGAGTAACTTCATCAGTGGACAAAGGAAGAGCAACGGATGCCCTCTATCTGGACTTCTGCAAGGCCTTTGACACAAGTCCTCCACCACATCCTCCTTGCCAATTTGGAGAGATATGGATTTGATGGGTGGACTGTTTGGTGGATAAGGAATTGTCTGGATGGCAACTTCCAGAGGGTAGCAGTCAATAGATTGATGTCTAGGTGAAGATGGGTGACAAGGGGTGTCCCTCAGGGTTGTGTGCTGGAGCCAGTGCTCTTTAATGTCTTTTGGCATAGTGGGATTGAGTGCACCCTCAGCAGTTTTACAGATTATACCAAGCTGAGTGGTGATGTTGATATGCCAGAGGATTGGGACATCATCCAGAGGGACCCGTACAAGCTGGAGAAGTGGACCTAGGTGAACTTCACAAGGTTCACAAGACCAAGTGCAAGGTCCTGCATCTGGGTCAGGACAATCTCCACTATCGATACAGGCTAGAGGATGAGGCAATCAAAAGCAGCCCTGAAGAAAAGAACTGGTGTATGAAAAATGGACATGAGCCAACAATGTGCATTCAAAGCCCAGAAGGCCGATTGCATCCCGGGCTGCATCAAAATAAGTGTGGCCAGCAGATCAAAGGAGGTGATTCTGCCACTATTCTCTGACAAGACCTCACCCGGAATACTGTGTCCAATGCTAAAGTCCTTAACACAAGAAGAGCATGGACCTGATGTAGCAGGTCCAGAGAAGTGACACAAAAAATGATCAGAGGGCTGGAGCACTTCTCCTGTGAAGAGAGACTGAGACAGTTGGGGTTAGACCAATAGCATCTTCCCGGTACCTGAAGGGGGCCTACACAAAAGGTGGGGAGGGATGGTTTACAAAGGCATGTAGCAATAGGTCAAGGGGCAGTGGTTTTAAAGTAGAGCAGGGTAGATTTATATAGGACTTTAGGAAGAAGTTCTTTTCTACAAGGGAGGTAGAACGCTGGAACAGGTTGCCCAGAGAGGTGGTGGAGGCTCCATCCCTGGAGATATTCAAGGTCAGGCTTGACGAGACCTCTGAGAAACCTGATATATTTGGGGATGTCCCTGCTTACTACAGCAAGGGGTGGACTAGATCACCTTTAAAGGTCCCTCCCAAGCTAATGAATTCTATGATTCAAAACCAGAAAAATAAACTATTGCTCAGTTCAAATCTGGCCTGACTGTAATAAATCATCAGCACTATCACATAGGAATTCTCTAATGAAACATTTTTCTCCCTCCAAAGTGCCTCTGTTCTGTAAAGAAGTCACCATAATATATTGACTTAAATTATCTTCTAACAGAACAAACAGGGTTTTGAGACAACACTGGTTACTATATTTCTGCCCAAAACTCTTTTTACCTCCCATTTCCCATCACTAGGAGCCCTGGGGCTCCACAAATCCATGACTTGAGTCAACCACATACTTAAGTCCACTGTAGTTCAACAGTCATATACAGACTCTTGACAGACACGTAGTTAAATAAATAAATTCCAGTTCAACAGTCACCCTAGATGTATGGTTTGACTGACTCAGGGCTGCCCTTTTTACACTTCAGTTAATGTGACTGTTTATAAGTCTTTTCAATGCTAGGTAGCAATGGGAGGCCAGATCCAAACAAGTGTCAGTTGAAGCCGATGAAGGGAAAAGTAATTGTATGTTTAGAGAGAAAGTAAAGGGAAAAAGTAAATGAAGGGTGTTAAGGAAACAAGGATCCTGTCCTTAGGTGATAAGATCCCTCCTGGCCTCAGGGATTCTTCACAAAGCCAGACAGGAGAACAACTAATAAGGACCAACAGTGACAGTTAAGCAGAGACCACTGATAAGAGGGATGACATGGGAGGACCCCTGTTTCTTGAAGGAAGATGTGGTGAAGGCACCACATGCCCAGAATTATGCCCCAAATACTGAAAAACTTGTCCCAACAAGTTTGGCCACACTCCCCCTTCCACCCTCCTTTCTGGAGTGGGTACTCAGCCCAGAGCTGAAGGGAACAAGGACCCAGGATACCAGCCAGATGGTGCAAACAACCCAACTTGCTTTCTAAGGGGTAAACAACTAAGTGTTCCCATTGCATGTGATGCTCGTGCTCCTGCCAAGTAAGGGCATAATTCTAGCTTCACGATTTCTAGAGGATAAAGCTGGTTGTTGACAAGATCGACCACTGGCCAAATCCAGCCTAGAGAAACTTGTAAGTATTACCCCTAGCTGTAAACAAGTCGCCCTCTCTCTTCACTCTCTCTTTGCTACCAAGCTCTAGGCCTAAGCTCCATACCTATTGCTAATCATAGAATCATACAATCATAAAATCATAGAATCAGTCAGGGTTGGAAGGGACTACAACGATCATCTAGCTCCACCTCCCCTGCCATGGGCAGGGACACCTCACACTAGATCAGGCTGGCCAGAGCCACATCCAGCCTGGCCTTAAACACCTCCAGGGATGGGGCCTCAACCACCTCCATGGACAACCCATTCCAGATTCTCACCACTCTCATGATGAAGAACTTCTTCCTCACATCCAGTCTGAATCTCCCCACTTCCAGCTTTATTCCATTCCACCTAGTCCTATCACTACCTGATAGCCTAAAAAGTCCCTCCCCAGCTTTCTTGTAGCCNTGCAGGACCTTGCACTTTGTCTTCTTGAACCTCATGAGGCTGGCTTGTGCCCACCTCTCCAGCCTGTCAAGGTCCAATGCATGATTCAGGACTGTGTCAGGAGAGGCTTAGACTGGTCATTACAAAATAGTTCTTTATCAAGAGGGTGGTCAAACCCTGGAATAGGTTTCCTACAGAGGTGGCTGATACACCAAGCCTGTCAGTTTTTAAGGGCAAGAGATCACCTCCTTATACTCAATACTAGTGCACCTGCATTTTAAATACTGTGTTCAGTTTTGGGCCTCTCAATACAAGAAAGACAGTGAAGTACTGGAGCACATCCGAAAAAGAGCAATGAAGCTGGTGAAGTGTCTACAGAACAAGTCTTATGAGGGGCAGCTAAAAGAAGTGGGGGAGGAAGCCTGGGCAAAAATAAATTTAAGGGAGACATTCTCACACTCTAAAGATACCTGAAAGGAGGTTGTAGTGAGGTGGATGTTAGTCTCTTCTCCTAAGTAACAAGCAATAAAAGAGGCGATGACCTCAAGTTGCACCAAGGGAAGTTTGTATTGAACATTAGGAAAAGCTTTTTACTTGAAGGGTTGTCAACCAAAGGAGCAGGCTGCCCAGAGAAACGGTTGACAGCCCAACATAAAACACATATAGATGTGATACGTAGGGATATGATTTAGTAGTGGGCTTTGCAGAGTTACATTAATGTTTGGAGTCTATGATCTTAAAGGTCTTTTCCAACATGAATGATTCTATGATTCAAAAAGAAATTGAATGAAAGTTCACATACAAAATTTTAATCAGGAAGGAGTTTAGAAACTTTATATGCACTGGATTTGCTAGCAGCATAAGGAGTACATCTGTCCCAGAGGGGGAGAAAGATCCTGGCACATGCGTTGGCAACAGATGGGAATAGCCTATGCCACAGGGAGAAAAGGGTTTAGGAAGGGAGTTGGCAGGGCTCATTGACAGGGCTTTAAACTAGATTTGAAGGGGAAGTCTCTTCAGACAGGAATGTGAGGGTGGTGAGAGTGAGGGATGAAATCAGCAGCCCAGCTGAAGTGCATGTACATTAATGCACACAGTATGGGTAACAAACAAGAGGAGTTGGAAGCCTTCGTGCAGCAAGAAAACTATGATGTAGTAGGCATCACAGAAACATGGTGGGGTGACTCACACAACTGGAGAGCTGTAATCGATGACTACAGGCTCTTCAGGAGAGACGGGCTAGGGAGAAGGGGTGGAGGGGTGACACTGTACATTAGGGAGGCTCTAGACACCATGGAACTAGAGAATAAGGATAATAGGGTTGAGTGTCTGTGGGTGAGAATTAAAGGGAAGGCCAACAAGGCTGACATCCTGGTTGGAATCTGTTATAGACCACCTCACCAGGATGAAGAGGTTGATGAATTATTCTATAAACATCTGGAGGCCATCTCAAGATCACCAGCTCTTGTCCTAGTGGGTGACTTTTACCTGCCAGATATCTGCTGGGAGCTTAACACAGCAGAGAGGAGGCAGTCTAGAAGTGTATGACGGATAGCTTCTTGTCGCAGCTGCTGTGTGAGCCTAACAGTGGTGAGGCTTTGCTTGACCTACTCTTTACAAATAGAGAAGGGCTGGTGGGAGATGTGGTGGTCAGAGGCTTCATGGTTGACCATGAAATAATTGAGTTTTCAATATGCAGTCAAGCTAAGAGGAGCATCAACAAAACCTCCACTCTGGACTTCCAGAAGGTGGACTTCAGATTACTTAAGGAACTAACTTAGAACATACCCTGGGTAACAGCCCTCAAAAACAAAGGGGTCCAGAGAGGCTGGACCTACTTCAAGAAAGAAATCTTGAAGGTGCAGGAACAGGCTGTCCCAATGTGCTGGAAGATAAGCTGACAGGTTAGTTGGCTGGCCTGGATGGGCAATGAGATTCTGAATGAATTAAGGACAAAACAGAGGGTGCATCACCTTTGGAAAAAAGGGAAAGTAACCCAGGAAATACTTAAGGATGTTGCTAGGTCATGTAGGAAATTAATTAGAGAGGCAAAAGACCATTTAGAACTTAGACTGGCCACTGTTGTGAAGGACAATAAGAAATGTTTTTATGAATATATTAATGGCATAAAGAGGGGCAAGGACAACCTCCACTCCTTAGTGGACATGGAGGGGAATATAGTAACAAAATATGAGAAAAAGACAGAGGTACTTAACACCTTCTTTGCCTCAATTTTCAATAGTAGGATAGGTCATCTTCAGGACAACTGGCCTCCTGAGCAGGCAGATGGAGTCAGGGAGCAGTATAGTACCCCTGTAATCCAGGAGGAATCAATAAGAGACCTTCTTGGATCCCCACAAGTCTATGGGCCCGGATGGGATCCATCCTAGGGTAATGAGAGAATGGACAGATGAACTCACCAAGTCCCCCTCCATCATTTCTCAACAGTCCTGGGTCACTGCAGAGTTCCCAGATGACTGCAAGCTGGTCAACATAAAATACCAGTCCACAAGAAGGGACAGAATGAAGCCAGGGAACTACAGCCCTGTCAGCCTGACCTCAGTGCCAGGCAAGAACAGGTCATCTTGAGTGCAATCACACAGCACCTGCAGGATGGCCAAGGGATCAGGCCCAGCCAGCATGGATTTAGAAGAGGCAGATCCTGCCTGACCAACCTGATCTACTTTTANTCAATAAGAGACCTTCTTGGATCCCCACAAGTCTATGGGCCCGGATGGGATCCATCCTAGGGTAATGAGAGAATGGACAGATGAACTCACCAAGTCCCCCTCCATCATTTCTCAACAGTCCTGGGTCACTGCAGAGTTCCCAGATGACTGCAAGCTGGTCAACATAAAATACCAGTCCACAAGAAGGGACAGAATGAAGCCAGGGAACTACAGCCCTGTCAGCCTGACCTCAGTGCCAGGCAAGAACAGGTCATCTTGAGTGCAATCACACAGCACCTGCAGGATGGCCAAGGGATCAGGCCCAGCCAGCATGGATTTAGAAGAGGCAGATCCTGCCTGACCAACCTGATCTACTTTTATGATCAGGTAACTGCCTGGTGTGGAAGGCTGTGGATGTAGTCTACCTGGACTTCAGCAAGGCCTTTGACACCATAGCAAACTCCTGGCAAAGCTGTCAGCCTGTGGCTTGGACAGGTGCACTCTGTGCTGGGGTAAGAACTGGCTGGATGGCTGGGCCCAGAGAGTGGTGGTGAATGGTGCCACATCCAGCTGGCAGCCTGTCACTAGTGGTGTCCCCCAGAGATCAGTGTTGGGGCTGACCCTATTCAACATATTTATTGATGATCTGGACAATGGAATTGAGTTCATCATCAGTAAGTTTGGAGATGACACCAAGCTGGGGGCAGGTGTCGATCTATTAGAAGGTAGGAAGGCTCTGCAGAGGGACCTTGACAGGCTGGACAGATGGGCAGAGTCTAACGGCATGAGATTTAACTCATTTAAGTGCTGGGTTCTACGCATTGGCCACAACAACCCCATGCAGTGTTACAGGCTGGGGACAGAGTGGCTGGAGAGCAGCCAGGCAGAAAGGGACCTGGGGGTATTGGTTGACAGCAGGCTGAACATGAGCCAGCAGTGTGCCCAGGTGGCCAAGAAAGCCAATGGCATCCTGGCCTGTATTATGAATGGTGTGGCCAGCAGGATCAGAGAAGTCATTCTGCCCCTGTAGTCAGCATTTAAGTACTGTGTCCAGTTTTGGGCCCCTCAGTTCAAGAAAGATGTTGAGTTGCTCGAACATGTCCAGAGAAGGGTAACAAAGCTGGTGAGTGGTCTGGAACACAAGCCCTATGAGGAGAGGCTGAGGGAGCTGGGGTGGTTTAGTCTAGAGGATGCTCAGGGGAGATCTTATCGCTGTCTACAATTACCTGAAAGATGGCTGTAGCCAGATGGGGATTGGTCTCTTCTCCCAGGCAACCAGCAAGAGAACAAGAGAACACACTCTCAAACTGTGCAGGGGGAAGCTTAGGCTGGATCTTAGATGTTTTTCACAGAAAGAGTGATTGCCCATTGGAATGGCCTGCCCAGGGAAGTGGTGGGGTTGACATCCCTGGAGGTATTTAAGAAAAGACTGGATAAGGCACTAAGTGCCACAGTCTAGTTGATTACTTAGGGTTGGGTGATCAGTTGGACTTGATGATCTTGGAGGTCTCTTCCAAACCTGGTTGATTCTGTGATTCTGTGAAATAAATGGCTACCTTTCACTTTTAATTAAAAGTATTATTTCTCAGTGTTTTTATTTCAGCTGAATGAAAGATTGGTAATTCTGAAAATTCTCTGAGTATGTTTTTTAATTCTTTGTAGTGATGAAAGAATAAAGCATTAATGGCCTAATTACTCTTTAATCCTCAGTAAGACTTTCATGAAAGTTATTTTATACTACTAAATGTAGGAGGCATATACTAACATACCAAGGATTTAGTAAAAATGTCAAGAAGCAGAATGTAAGAGTATTTCTTTAAAAGGGTGAACTACTCAGTTCTGGGGCATGCTGGTATCATAGAGTGCTCATTACAGATCCTAACACAAAAGGTACAAGTCAAGGAAATAATATGTCTGACGTAGAGATGTGGAATCACTAACAAGTTAGGGAAAGTCAGTCCTTTTGGCCTTTCTATTACCAAAAAGACAACAATATATAAAATGAAACTCACTACACCTGAAGCAATACATCTTAAATATAAAAAAGGAGGTCATGACATACACCAAAGAATTGAAAATATCATCCTCACCATCTTAACTTTTTCCTACTAACAGTAAAATTTAGAGCGAATGAAAGAGACTCCTCCATTTGATATCCACTTACAGAAGCAAGTACAAAAGACTCCTCAAATGTGGAGTATGATTTGTATCAAATGCCAAAAAAGTGAAAGAGGATACATACACAAAAGGCTTGGCTACAGATATAAGCAGTGTTACAGGATTACATTTCAATAAAATAGGTTAGTGTTACTTCGGCCATGATGGTCTAGCACCACAGGCAACACAAGTTTATCAGGAGAGCTGGGGTAACTGAAAAAAACAGAAGCAAACAGGCAGAAGAAGTTCTGTACTATTTCTAATCATTGGAGTTTGATGAAAGAACCGATCTCTCTGCAGCCCAATCTTGGGAAACTGTTAGTTTACCAACTACAGACACATGGAGAATTGTTTCTGAAACCTCCTCCTGTATAATATTTGAGCTTAAAATTATTTAAGATATTCTTGATGGTTATTGGATCACCATATCCCTGTAGAGATCTGAAATTCGATAAGTAGCTTTTTAGAAATAAAATCCCAGTATTTTTGACATAGGTTCTAAAAGTACAAAGAAAGGTATGTAAACAATTCATCTTTGATGAAAGCATACATAGGGTGGGTTTTATCCGAACGTACAGGTAGAAGTTCTCTTTGCTCTTTGCAAGGATCTGCGAACTGAACAGGAAAATGCATTTTTGCTGCTGATCTGCTTTAACTGTTTTATAACTCATATTCAGAAGGAGGCACACTTTATACTAGAAGTATTTTCTGTCACAGAAGCATAAGAGGTTCTTGAAGCTTCTCTGAAGCAGCAGCTGTAGTAAGTATTTGTAGATAAAGCATATAAATAAAGTCTCAAGAAAGAGTCTCAAGTTACACAAATCAGTGTTGAAGTACCCTCTTTTTTTTTTCTCTGGAACCATGCAGAAGTGTTGATACACTATTTTAGAATAAATTAAAAAGAATTAAAAACCCTCTATATGTAACCCTAATAATAGACAACTATGGGACATAAATAATATTTATGTAACATTAACTGAAGGAGAACAAGGTCATGAATTAAAAATTATCATGGAAGCACAGAAATGGTTACCTTGAAACAGACATCATGTAAAAAGCAGGCTGTCAGGAAACAAATCTAGGATGGCATTTAGGGACATGGCAATAAAATGATAGCATGGTCAAAGCTCACTTATAATTGCCAAATTGAGTTATTCAATTATTGATGCAACGACAGTCACTGTCAGTTTATTTTTTCCTCAGCTGTCACTCTCTTAACAGAAACAAGGATGAGGGATATTGACCTCTGACATATTTTTGACTCTTCGTGCCATAAGAAGGCATTTGCAAAGAATAATCACAATGTTGTGCACAAACCATTCAGTTAAGGAATCAACATATGTGTTTATTCTCCATAGAAAATCATACATATAAAAGAATCTGATTGCTGAGAAATTACAGCATAATTCTTTACTGAGAGAGAAGATGTTATGACTGTACACTTTTTATTACATATGTCTGTTTTCTGAGATCAAATAATTGGAAAAGTATTTCCTCATTTTTATCACAGTCAGTATTTCAAATTTTCAGTAGAAACAAGAGAGGAAATGGGGAGGGGATATTCCATTTTATTTAGGATGGGGTATGAACTGAAGGTTTAAGAAATGAAACACTAATGATAATGACTTAGGTTCAGAATAGTACTGATCGATGACCCAATCAGAGTAGAAAGGATTAGGCAGAAAGGACACAGTGCCTACAATGTTCATTGCCTTGTTGGATCAATGTCTGAACAGTCTGTTAAAGTCCAATACCAGTAGGCAGAAATTGCAAGTCATTATAATTTGTAGGCTATTTGATGAATGATATGAAATTGATAGAGAATCTCAGTGCTCAATAGCTATTTTACAAGTATCTATATAACAAAAGTCATTATGACGATTGGCATTTCTTTGGTTATTCCAAGACAGACATTAGATAAGAATGAAATATAGCAATGCTGGAGGCTTTTAGCTGCAGCAGATAGTTTTCCTTTTAAAATTCCATGTCACTGTGATTAATATGGATTCAACCCTGACCCGTCTAGTATAAAATGACTGATGATACATGAGCTACTAAAATGTCTAAATCTACTTGTTCTAAGTGCTCTGCTCTCACAAAGTGATCTTTATGTGAACAAAAAGAAAAACCAATTAGAGAGAATGGCAAATCACTAGTCACTTATATTCTCGATGTAACTTCCTAGGGAGACACAAAACTGATAATTTTCAGTCATTTCTGAACATGACATTTGCTCACACAAGCCATATAATGTTCCTTCCCTAGGAAGAATCTTCAGAAGCTCATACAAAACTGACATTAACATGAAATATTAACTATCAGATTGTAGCATATGCATCTGTTTTGTCACTAAATATAGAGCCCTGCACTTGGCACCAGTATAGGTTAGGGGCTGCTAGAAAGCAGCTTCAATCAGAAGGAACTTGTAGTCCTGATGGACAAGTTAACCATGAGCTTACAGTGTGCTCTTATGGCCAAGAAGATAACCTTGCTGCAATAAGAAGAGTGTGGCCAGCAGATCAACAGCAGTTCTTCTCCTACTGAGGCCACATCTAAAGTATTGTGTCTAGTTCTGGGCTCCCCAGTTGTGATGAGTCCAAGAAGGGCTACAAAGGTGATTAAGGGACCGGAACATCTCTATTAAAAGGAGAGGCCAAGAGACCTGTGGCTATTTAGCCTGGAGAAAACTGAGAGGGGTCTTCTCCATGATTATAAGTATCTAAACATCAGGGATTATGAGGATGGGGCCAGACTTTTCAGTAGTGCTCAGTGATCAGACAAGGGGAAATGGGCACAAGCTGGAACACAGGAAGTTCCCTCTAAACATAAAGAAAAAAAATCTTTACTTTGAGGGTAACAGAATACTGGAACAGGCTGCCCAGAGAGGTTGTAGAGTCTTCTCCTCCTCTGAAGATTTTCAAAACCCATCTGTCCTGCTCTCTCTTTCTTCAGTTCTCTCTTTCTCCGTTCTCTCTTTCTCTCTCCCGTTGTTTTTCCTTCTTTCTTTGTTTTGTTTATGTGCTGGTTTGGCCCTGGCCCTGACTCTATCACTCCTCTCTTAGATGGACATGGGAGAGGGTGAAATATAACAAAAGGCTCATAATAAGATAGAATTGGAGCAGATGGAAAATAGGAGGGAAAAGCAGTGGGGAAAATACGTATCAAAGAGAAATGATATCACTGTTCCTCGGGCTTGAAAATGATGGCATTGTCGCAGCAGCGGTTCCAAGTTTCTTGACAGTGGCGGGGAGCAGGACTGCACTACGTGGTCCTCTCTAGGCCACAGGCAGCATAAAGCAGGACTGTGCCATGTGGCCTCAGGCAAAGAGCTGTTGTCATCAGGCTATCTATCGCTGGATTAAGTCCCTTTCTCCCCTCTTGGTAATTTCTAATGGCTGATTTTTCTGCTCCAGTATCTACCAAAAAGATTACTTCCTCCTTCTGGGTACCTATTAATAGTTTTATCAAGGGCTCGTTTGATGTTCTTGTCCCCAAAATATAAAGCCCCTGACACCCCTAGTCTTCCTTAAACATTTTCTCATCGTTTTCGTTTTCTCTACAGTTTCTCTGGATATGTCCCTTCCTATTGCAGTAATAGCAGATGGGGGCTTCTCTCCTCTGAACTGTGTCACCCTGTTTCTACTCCTGGTAGTTCTTTACTCGTGTTGTTTCCTGTGGTTTCTGACTTTCCCTTACAGCAGTTACAAACAGTTTAGCTTTCACCTTTTGTTTCTACTCATCTCTTCTTACATATACCTTCTGAGCCTCCCATAGTAAATCTTCTCACCCTCTGTCTTGCCAATCTTCGATCTTTTCCAACTTCCTTTTAATATCTCCCCATGATTTTGCTACAAACTGCATCGTGAGAAGTGTCACTCCAGCTGCAGAATTGAGGTCTATTCCAGAATACATCTGCAAGTTTTTCTTCAATCTTTCAATCCATTTTGTAGAGGACTCATCCTTCCTCTGTTGCTGTCGTGAAGGCATCACATGCCCAGAATTATGCCCTTAGATACCAGCTAACTTGTCCCAACATGTCCTGGGAAAGTCCCCCCTTCCCACCCTCCTTTCAGGAGGGGAAGACAAAGGGTCAGGCGCCAACCTGTCTCCTAAGGGAATAAACAACTGCAGGCACCCATCTCAATGGGATGCCTAT
>VXBD01010330.1:72753-111735 GCA_013399975.1 Indicator maculatus
TCACGTGTATAACATCTAGTAACGTTTTATTCAAAGTGCCCGCGCATAGCCGCGTGATCATTTCCAACTTAACCTGCCTCGTGATAACATTATAACTATCTCTTACATAGCTAGCAGCCGCAAGCGCCTTGTCGAGTCTCCATCTAGTGGACAAGCGGCAGAACTGCACCCTTTCGTTCCCTTAATTAGAAATTAACTAAATATTATAATTCGCTATAATTGTAAATACTAAATCAGTTATGGTCTATATTATTACAACCGTGCATCTGAATCAATATATATAAAGTAATTAATCTAATATTAATAATAATAAACAATAATTTCATAACTCATATTTTCATAATTCATAATTAATAATCACCATCCTTGATCCCTATTCACCCTCTCCACGACAGTTGCTCGCTAAAAGCTTTATCAATATTTTTTCCCCTGGGCACAGCTTCCCTGATTCCTTGTATTAATCTAGTCCTCAGGTCTCCCATGTTCTGTGTCCTCTGAGGCACCTGGGATCTTGATTAAGCGACTTCTGATCTCCTGGTGGCTCCCCCGATTCTGTCTCTCCCATATTCTCATCCCAGCCTGTCTAATCAAGTTTCTTTCCGCTGCAGTGAATAGAATACTCAAAATAGACTGTACTTCTCTCCAGGTATATATGTTGGAGCCCAAAAATTGGTCCAATCTCTCAGCTACACCTAAGGGGTCATGCAACAAAGCACCCATCTCTTTCTTGAAATTGTGCACATTTGATGTATTAAGAGGTACAATCACAAATCCTATTCCTCCCTGGTTCCCCGCCATGGGCACTTCCATTAGTGGATGTAATCCTACACTGCTTTCCCCTTGGCCATTCCTAACCCTGCTTCTGCTTCTTGTTCGAGGGGGCGAGTGAGGAGGGGTCAGTTGAAGAGCTGTCGGATTTGGGGGACCTCAGCCTCGACCTCTATCCTGGTGATAAGGTGGTGGTAGGTTATCCAAGGGTTCCCGTTTTTCTTTTTCCTTGTCTTTGTCCTCTTCCTTGTCATCCTTGTCTTTGTCCTTATCCTCAGTTTTTAATACTAATCTTGGAACAGGGGAAGGACGTGTGGCCCTAACCCAAATAGCAGCATATTCATTCTCTTCCTGATTAAAAGGCTTTTTAGAGTTCACACGAAAGTTCAGGGCTTGGTAAACCCAGTCCTCAAAAGAGCCAAAAACAGGCAAATATTCACATAATCTTAATGGTTCTTTTGGCCATACCTTCATACCGTAGTGGATCATTTTTCCCTTTGATTTCCCTTTTAAGAGCCCATAACCTTCCCAAAATTGTACTATCAATCCCAGTGGGCTCTTTGGAGGAATAAGGGGTAAAAGCTTCCCTCCTTCCTGTTCTGATTTGCTCTTCTTTTGTCCCATTTGCCTAACTATTAATTCTATTAATTTGTCTCCCGGCTGCCACAAATACTCATACAAGTGGAAGAATCCCAATAATTCCCACCCGCGAATGCTACAGCTTTCGCTTCGGTCCTTTGCCGGCCGGATCCCTCACGGGATTTTGGAGCCGCGGCTAGTCAGACCTCCGCAGCTTCTTTGGAACTAAGTTCCATCTCAAACAGGTAGCCGAATCCTCCCCTACCCACACGGAATCCAATATACTCACACACTCCGTCATCCAGATCTTTGTGCACTAAGTCTTACAGGATTAACACATTGCCAATTGAACAAAAGGAATTCCTTTGCTTTGCTTGCTCTTATTTGGGTTCAGAAAGTGCCGATTTCCTGTTTCCCAACCACACCGAAGCCACCAGAAGCACTGTTGGGGCGCCTCTTCATATGGAGTCGAAAGACGGAGCTCACAAGAAAACCTTTTTTAAAATGTTATTAGGAATAAAAGCAAGCAAACAGTGCGCTGGGCTGGGAGAGCAAATCAAAATGCTCAACCTCACAGCAGCCACTACAATGGCTTCTTCAATCTTATATAGCTACCTTATCTACATAAACAGGCTTATGCTAAATAGAAGGCAGGGTTATGATAATGAGTTCTCGGAATGGGTGGAATTTCCTTGCTCATGAACATTCTGCTTGGTAGGGGTCTGGTCAGGGGTCTATAGATGAAAAAAGAAAGCTCTTCCTCACAGTGTTTGCTGAATAACGCCCACCCTTGAACGTGCGCCGTTCCTCAGGTTTCTTGTCTGAAGTCAACACATTCCACGCATTCCTGGATAGAACTGCTACAGCACTTTATCTCTAGTCTGTCTCCTTCTGGGCTTTTGATTTGTCTGGTTTGAAAGTATGCAGCTCTTTGTTCGAGTTTTTAAAAAACACAGTTTTCCAAAACAAGCTTCTTGAACTTTACTGCTGGCTCACCCTTTAACACAAATCATTATTATATCCATCACAGTAGGTGTGCAGCCCTGCCCCTCAGTGGCACTGTTTGAGCCAATGAAAAAACCCAGGGTCTCACACTTACTCATAAGCATAAAAATTATTATAAGAGATAAGCAGAAAAATTATTTTAAAAGCAAGCTAGCAATTCTGAACATGCAAGGTAACTTTTAATCTAACTGGTACAAGCAGTGGTAATAAGCATAACAGTCTAATCTGCATACCACTTAAAACTGTATGTTGATTGAGACAGGGTTAAAGATCTTAAACAGCACAGTTTAAAATCAGTCAGACATTTGATACAGAACAGATGATAGAAATGTGAAACATAAAAAGAAGAAATACAGAGTAAATGTCAAGAAGCACATCTAAATGCAGTTGGCCAACATTCTTTTGGATAGCCTAAAGGAAAGGTTTGTTGAGAGAAATGCAACAATGTAATCAAGTAGGAATTGAAAGGAAATTATGTATCAAAATGGATAAACTTTAATAGACTAAATAGCATTCATGCCTAGTCATTTTCCCATCATTAAAAATTGGAAATACAACACATAAAGAGGCAAACTCACATTCACAAACTTCCAGAATTTTGAATTTCTTTTTCCTGTTAAGTCACTTTGAAAAATTGATTCTGCTGATTAATTTTAAAAAGTCTTTAAAACTATTGAGTTGGAAAACAAAGGTGCATGCTTCAATTATAATGTATATAAATATGAGTGCAAGAAAAGAAAAATGTTCATGAAGTCCCAAGTAGTGCAACATATAATGTGCTATGTATATAAGCACGCAGACAAAAACATGCAGTGAACATTTAGCCAGTCAGTTTACTTTGAATTCCTTTTTCTCTAAAACTGAGGCTGTCAGGGAGAATAAATTATGAAATTCCCTACAAAGCATGTGGTGTCTTGGTGTTGTTGCTATCAGTCACTGAATTGGATCACAGAGATAAACTGTCTTTTGAAACTATGCTCTCTATATTAAAATCTAGCAAATGTTTCATTTTATGCAGTAGCACTCACATTAAATTTTAAACAGAGTTTAACTTTGAATAACAAGGATATTTGAATTTTTATTTGCTTTAATGTTACCATCACACGTAGTTTGCAATTTTCACTGGAAAAAATAGAATCATAAATAGAAAAAAATATCTGCAGCAAAGTTAATTAAAATGTTTCCATTCACAACACGAAATGGTAGCAATTCATGATTAAGCCATTTGACATTATTTAGACATCATTTTATGAAGCATGTAACATAGTTTCTTCAAAATCAATAAAATGACTCAACCCGGTTTCATTATTGCTTTCAATGGAAGACTTGTGCAAGCTCCCAGTATATTTTATTCATCAATAACATATATAACTTTCTACTTTTTATCTTTGAGGACACTGCTCCTGGACATGTGGTGGAAGAGTGTAAAGGTTTGAAAACAGAAATTACTATTTTTAGGTCTGTAATGAAAGACCTAAATGAAAGACTTCAGTGGGGAAAAGAGATTCTAAGAAGGAGCAGGACTTCCCACTGCCTTGCATATACATACACAGCCATATAGAATGTGGTCATGTTTGGTCAATGAAATAGAGGAAAAGTTGATTTCCTTGTTACAGCACAAGAGAGGGGAAGCGGGGGNGGGGGGGGCGGGGGAAGTTACAGAAAGATTTCAT
The DNA here is from genome assembly GCA_013399975.1 of Indicator maculatus. Lineage (NCBI taxonomy): Eukaryota > Metazoa > Chordata > Aves > Piciformes > Indicatoridae > Indicator > Indicator maculatus. Next base: position 76,779 of record VXBD01010330.1, read on the forward strand.
CGGTAGCGTAGGCAAAGTAGAAGTTGTAAGGAGAAACCCAAACTGAGTTTTACTGTAGCTTTATCCAGGCAACATTGCCTTCCATTGCTGCACAACAGACCAAAATGCAAACTGCTCAAGCAATTTATTTTTTTTTTTCAGCAAAAGTCCCCTGAGTCTAAGAGTGAACGAATTATTTTGGCAACTTCAATGTCTTTTTTCCTGGAGAGAAAGAGAGAGGTTCCGAATGCACCAAACTCAGGTTAGCTGAGTTTTAATTTTATGGAACACATAAAAAGTAATATGTCAGATATGTGATTCTAATAAATATCAGATACTAATAAAAATGAGGTGATAATATTCCTTAAAAGCATAATTGAAATAATTCTAAATAAGATTAAGTTGTAGTAAAACTACATGTTATAGGTAAATGCTAACTCTTTCCACGTTTTTGGGTTTTGTCTTTATTTTTTTTTAAATACATGAAATAGCAATTTATATTAAAATATCAGACAAACTCGTACAGGCTTGAAGTTTGCTTGCAAATTGTTTACAAATGTCTAACAACTAGAGGTTGACATTATGCTAATACAATAATTTGCCATTTTATTAATGCAGAAGACAATTATTTATGACTTCCATTACTGCAGTTAAAATGCATAAAGTCAATCTTACTTATGAATTTGAATATACTAATTTTCCAAGTTTAAGTTAATACGTATAAGAGTGAAGGATGATTTAAAATTTGTAACAGAAATATACTTTAGAGTATTAGTATTTAGAGTATTAGAAGAAAATTATAATATTGCAAGGCAATAAATACTTTCTAAAGATCTGCTGATTATACTTTTATTGCTGTCTCATTAATCCAAACATGGGAGCAGTGTAACCAAATCTTTTTACAGTAAATATTTGGTTACTCTATGAAATGTTTCTTAGTTCTTCATCTTAACCGTCATGTGTTTCATGACTTCATCAGAAGCTTCAATGTTACATATTCAACCACCACTCTTAACAGCACCTGAAGAAAATTTTCTTTTCCAAGGCATGGGAAAACTGCATTCTGAATTTAAATCCACCAGGATTAAGTGAAACTGTTATTTTTCAAATCTGAAAGAAGACAGTCTTGATTGAATTTCTGAAGTCAAGTAGCCTTTTATTGTTTTCCCAGTGGATCACAAACAGAATTAATTTTGCTCAGTATTTGTCTGTAATTTTAACAATTGCCTTAGTGGGTTAATACCTTTTCTGAGCAACTTTTAGATTCTTGGATCATTGAACTTTGAATCATTGCACCTTAGGCCCCAATGTCTATCATATGCTAGAATACATATACCTACAAATTGTTCAAAATTAACACAATGAGGTATTTTCTTTAATAGCTCTATAATTTAGGTGTTTCAATACATTTTGCAGAAAGAATTGGCACATTTCTCCACAACTGTGAAAACTGAAATCATAATATAAACTGAGAAAGGCTTTCTCATTAAAAAGATTGATTTTTAAGAATACATGCATACAAATACGGACTTTTGCAAGTTTTATTTGATGGCTATTGTTTTGTGTAATAAATTAAAATCATGAATAATTCATATTCATGGCTTCTAAGAAAACTGAATAAAGATAAAAGGAGGCTTTTAAAAGCTGAATGTACTTTCAGAAAGAGACTACTGCTACACTGAGTTTCATTTAGTTTAATTTAGTGTCGATTGTCCCAGGGTGCCCAAGAATTAATTTCAATCAAATGGATAAGCTTTAATCACACTGTTTAAATTCAGTCCTCTTTGTGTGTTACAGGTTTAAGATCTTAATTGTAAATAAGTTTTTCCGGAGAATTCAAGAGAGTCCAAGAGATGGACAGTACCAAGGGGCTGAACAGGACATGAGAGATATATTTATCCCATTTAATTGGTCTGCATTTCTGTATAGTCTGAAAGCACAGCTTGTTTTTCTCTCTTGCTTGCTACTTTGCCTCTGTCTCTGCCTCTGACTTTGCTGGCTTGGCTGGATGGTTTCTGTTTGCGTTATACCAAGGAATAGCAGTGGCATGAGAAAGAGAGATAATATCTTGTTACCTGATAACAGCCCTCTGGGCTCTCTGTACAGGAGGGTGTCCAGGAGGATGTCCAGGGTGGTGTGGACTATTGTCCAGGGGGATGTTGTGCTGTTGTTGAATTTTATATATATATGTATGTATATATATGTATATATATATGTGTGTGTGTGTGTATATATATGTATATGTAAATAATTAATTTTTGATATGTTTATTACCTTTTATGCTTTTATATTTAGTTTGCTTTTGTAAATAATAATTTCATCTAACTTCCAAATTCTGTGTAGTGTGGTAATTTACTCCTTAGGGTAAATTCCCAGTTATTTGATTCAAAACCAAACCACAACAATGTGGAACATGCCAAATGCAAAACATGTTTTTAATATATAAATGGTCTTTCTTCTATATATGACCTTTCTATATTAAGCACATATGACTAGTTTTTTAAGTTTACTTTCAGAAAATATTATTTTCAGGAGTTATCTCTATGAACCTTATTCATATATTTATAATAGACACTTAGTTCTATACAGTGTTGAATGTCAAATAATCTCAAACATGACTTTGGAGCTCAGTTCTCCATTTATTCCCCACTAGAAGTTATTTTCCTCGTGTTGTGAAAAATCAGGACATGTATAATGGGAAATAATACACATAACATTTGTCTTTTTCCATTTTAATTAACAGCCTGCCACATGTTTTGATGAGAGTAAAAAATGCTTTTACAGAGAACATCCTAGAGTATAGGTTCGGATCTTGGAAATTGGAAAATGCCTCTTCTACTGCCCATATCTTCTACTTTTAATGCCAGAAAGTCAGCACTTTTAAGGAAATTTTATGTGGTTATTTCATTATTTGGACTTCATAAAGTGGGACCTTTTCAACATAGGAATAGATAGTTGCTTATGGCAAACATCATTTTGCTTTTCCAGAAAAGCAAAATTGGTCTCCCATTTTCTTCATCCATACAATTTTTATCAACATTTTACCTCTTTGCCTAATTTACATTCACTCCTTTGTGCTAACCAGCAAAACTGTTGGATTAATTCTTAAATGAGCAATTGTTGGATTTTGCATTTCAGCATTTTGCTGCAATTTCCCTGCCCCAAAGAAGATTCAGGTGAGCTAGCTACCTTGTAAATTCAACTCAGAACAACAGGTAAATAAATAAGATCAATGTAGTATCATGCTAACAAATATCTTTGGAAGCAATTAACAAAAAGCTATTAATGTGCTTACATGTTGTCTATTTTTATGAAAAAGTACTGAACGAGTAGAAATTGTACAATTTCTATTGTAACTTAAAAAAGTATCCTGAAGTCACTGTGGCTTTCCAGTATTTTAAGGGGGCCTACAAGAAAGCTGGGAAGGGACTTTTTAGGGTGTCAGGTAATGATAGAGTTAGGGGGAATGGAAAAAAAAATAGAAATGGGTAGATTCAGATTGGATATTAGGAAGAAGTTCTTCACCATGAGGGTGGTGAGACACTGGAACAGGTTGCCCAGGGAGCTGGTAGAAGCCCCATCCCTGGAGGTTTTCAAGGACAGGCTGGATGTGGCTCTGGGCAACCTAATCTAGTGTGAGGTATCCCTGCCCATGGCAGGCGGGTTGGAACTTAGTGGTCCTTGAGGTCCCTTCCAACCCTGACAATTCTATGATTCTCTGATTTTTGAATCAAAATATTATCCCAGGATAATAGAGTGTATTTTATTGAAAAACAACAACAAAAAAGATGTATTTCACAAGAGTTTATGTATTTTTTAAGTAACTCTATTGATTTGAATGTTCCCACTCAAGATCTGCAATGACAGATTAAAAGATGTGTAAATGTTAGCCTGATCAGCACATACTGGTCACCACAATGCTGTATGAATAAAAGAATCACAATGATTCACAAGAAATATAATCTCACAAATATATTAAATGTCCTACTCAAAAGAGCAGTCCTGATTTCTCCCACAGCAAGCAGACCATTTCTGGTTATTTTTATTGTTGTTTCTATGGATACAGAAAACACCAGGAATCCTAAGAAAGAGTGGTTGTCACTGTGCTCACCTGCCCATCCATCCAGACAACATCTTCTGGAAAAGGACAGTTGAGGGAGCCAAGGCTGAGGCTCAGGCTCTATCTCTAGCTGTACTTCCACCATATTCATGTGAAATGGTGTGAGAGGCTCCAATGAGAAAAATGACTCAGAATTAAATAGAAGATGTCAACTAACTCTTGATTTTTAATGAAATATTGACATCTTTCATGCCTGAATAAAAGCACTGGATGGCTGTAATACTTTTAAAATAAGCACCTAATATAATCCTTTCTGAGGAAAAAATGTCTCCGAATCACTGGTGGAACTGAAAGTACCTCTTCATTTAGCTTATTATGTCTACTACAGTGTCAAGGTTTTTTGCTTTGGATCAGGCAAAGACAATGGGACATTGACAAGTGAGCGTTGTAATTAATTTCATATTAGTAAAAAAATATATTGGTGTATACATGTTGAATGTAAGAGATGCCATCCAGAGGGATGTTCACAGGTTTGAAAGGTGGGCCAATGACAAACTCTTGAAGTTCAACAAAGCCAAATACAAGGTCCTGCACCTAGGTAGAGATAATCCCAAGCACAAATATAGGTTGGGAGGAAAATGGAGGCAGAGTAGGCCCGCAGAGGAGGACATGGTGGTGTTGATTGATGAGAACCTCAACATGAGCCAGCCAACATGAGCCAATCAAATCTTGGGCTGTATCAAAGGAAGTGTGGCCAGCACATTGAGGGCAGTGATTCTTCCCCTCTGTTCTCATAAGATCCTACCTGGATAGTGTCTAGTTTTGGAGCCCCCAAAATAAGAGGGACATGCAGCTCCAGAGCAGGGCCACAAAAATGATCAGAGAGATAGAGCACCTTTCCTGTTAAGAGGGGCTGAGAGAGTTGGGGCTGTCCAGCCTGGAGAAGAGAAGGCTCCATGGAGACCTCATAGCAGCCTGCCAGTATTTCAAGTGTCCCTACAGGACAGCTTGAGAGGAACAGTCTACAACGACATGTAGACTTTTAACAAGAGGTTGATTTTCCATGGGTTCTTGTGTCATTAGTGATGACATATTTGCACCCAGCATTCTGCCAGTGAATAAAAATATGTTTATGAGTATCTTTATGTTCAGTCAACTAAACATAAATTTTATTCCCAAGAAGTTCATTGACCCCATCTTTGATTTTCAGATTGTCAGCTATTCTATTAATGAATTTAGCATGCTTATGCACATGTGTTACTGCTTAACCCTGACGTTACTTGGGCAGAATATACTTGTACAGCTTTATGTCTTTTTATGTTGCACCAGGATGGCTTTTATTCTCACTTTACTCGGTTATCGTAACTATTTCTCATCATTTCTTAAAAAGATTGCCACTCTTCTTCTCCTCTCCCCCCAGTCCCATTTTTGGCTTTGTTTTTATTTGTAATAGCACATCAATGTTTTTAATTTACTTCAATAGCTATATGAGAACATTGGGAAGCAAACAAAGAAGGGCTTTATACAGGCACAAGCAAAGCAAAACCCAAGCCATTAGATACTCCCTCATATTAATGGTAGAAAAAGACAGATCCCTTGGTAAATCCAGTCTAAATATGAGAACTCATTAAATCTCCACTGAACAATTGTTATGGTAAGAACTTTGTGTCAATAATTAAATCAATTTGTGATTTAAGAGGGAAAAAAAAGCAAAAATTAATTTTAATGTATTGTGTTGATATTTAACAATGGCTAATGGAGGCAGATGTTAGTAGATAACATAACAGATGCAAAATTATTCTCTTTTTTTTTATAAGACATTTATAGAAGACAAACAAAATTAAATGTCAAAATGATAGAGCTACTCTCAGTTCAGAGATGCAAAGCTCCATAAACTTATTAAACTGGAAACAGCCAGAACAGGTGCTCATATGAGTGAGATTTAAGTATATTATTGAAAAAGTAACAGTACTTTTTCACATACTCAGACGTTCCAGTACGTCTGTTGGTTTTGTCTTAAAACTCAAATGTGTGTATATTTTATGGGATATTTAACTCAGTCTTAAGTAATTGATGTTCTAGTGTTTTATTGATTTTTTTATTTAGGTATGAAATCCAAACTATAAATGTGCCATTAGTAATAACACTCCTCTCATCATATTAAGGAGAAAAGACTAAAGTCACTACAGTTATTCATGATCTATATAATAGTAGTGTAACCATGTCGATTGCACATACTGAACACAAATATATCTACGGTAGAAAAATTAGAAACTAAAAACAGGGGAAAAGATCAACTAGCTTGTTTTATAATTTTTTTTTCACTATAAGACAGCTAAGAGCATGTTCCTAACATAAATTCAAACAGGTCCTCTTTTTCTGCTCTGTTCCATAGATCTCATTTTGTAGTTTTAGTTCCAAATATCTAACAAAATAAAAAAATTCTAGGTTAGGGAATACATCTAGGTTAGGGATTATCTGGCCCTACACTGTTCTCTTTATAGCAATGGAAATTCTTAACAGCACATGGGCTATATATGTCAATGGTTCAGCAGGATCTAACACACACACACACACAAAAATTTAAATTACTCATAGTAAGTTTAGATTAGAATACAAAATAGTTTTGTTATTGGACGTGAGTTAAAACTGAATGGTGGAATAAGCAAAAGAAAAAAAAACCTGAAAAAATAATTTCTGTTTAGCTAATGCATCTACATTGACGATTCAATTTTTATTTATCAAGTACTAGAGTTTAAATTTGCCTTAGAGTTTAAATGATTTCTTGTAGTTAAGTAAAATAAGGAAGAAAACTTTAAAACAGATACTAAATGGTCAAATTGTCTGGCAGATAGGGTAGCTCTATCACAGTGATTTAAAGTTCATCTGTAATAGAGAAAATGTGATCTCAAGATATGGCTTTAATGACTCTTTGTCTTACATGCATACAGACCTTATACGTGCCCTCTCAGTCTTATGCTTCTTGAACAAAACAGGATTTCCTCAATGTACTATATAGTTAAAAAAACAAAACCAAAACAACAACGACAGACAAATAAACACAACTTCTCTACAGTTTATTTGCATTTATTCTAAGCATTAAATTGAACAATAATGGATATATTTGGAACACTCACCTTTCAGGTGGAGCTTATGTGTACAGAAATCAGTACATCTGTTATTAATGCTTTTATGCAGAGGAGCTTATGTTCAAATTTTCAAAAGCTCTCAAAGCACTTAGGTGTCCAAATCTGGTTTAAGGATCATGGGACTTTAGGCTATGTCTATGTGCTATGAAATTATTAATATTAATATTCAGAGATATCATAAAAATATTCTGTATTTATTAATATTTTTTTAATGCCAAAACTTATTTACAAGGTATATTTATAGGTATGGGTATTCGATTGTGGTTAATGCATTTCACAAAGGAACACGTAACGATTTTAACAATTTAAGCAAAACCTGAAACTTACAAACAGCAATTCAAATTGGAAAAAGAGATACACAGCAAAATGCCAGCTTGTCCACAAGGGGAACTCTAGGTCCACTTCAGGGAGTGGTAGGCACTAGAACAATAAAAGAGGCTTTATAGGAATTTGCCAGTTTACTGCAGGACCTTTCTTGATACTGCAATTATAATCCAAGAGATACAGTGTGAATTTGCACAAGTAAAGAAAGCAAAGATGGAGGATGCCATGTAAGGCACTGTGCCAGGGAAAACCTTCCCAGGGATTTTGCAGCTTTGCCCTCTGGGGCACATTGAGAGGAAAGTAGTTGACACTGGGGCTTTGCAAAGTTCAGCGCTGCTGCGGCTGGTCTCCAGGAAGCTCTTTCTCAGCTGCAGGGTTGCAGCAGTTCCTTCTGAAATTCTCCAGTGCCTGTCTCGGGATGAGCGATTCTTGGGTGTACAGCTTTCTTTCTCAGGTTGGGCTGCAGCCACACGGCTCAGGCTGCAGCCACACAGCTCAGGCTGCAGCTTTGGCTCTCATGTTAGCAGCCAGTACAGCATTTTGGTGCTGGTGGGGCAAACAACCTTTTCGGCATGGCAAGGTAGTTGATGTGGCTTGCTGGCTGGCTGCATCTCAAGATTCTCTGGTGCTCGGCACAGGAGAAGTTGTTCGTGGTCACAGTTTGTGGGTTGCTTGCCAACTTGGCATAGCAAGATTTACAGGCACTAGGAGAGATGACTTCTGTCAGGCTCACTACTAAGTACTGATGAATCTGCATCTGGAATGCTGTATTAGGTCAACAATAGTTAAAAAATCAATGTTGATAAACTAAAATGGGTCCTTCAGAAGACTATTTGAATTTGCATTCAGCACATGTACTCCTAAGAAAGATGGTCTTGGCTAAAGGACCTACTAACAGTCTACTGCTACTGGTATTGCAAAGAAGAGGAGACAAACTCTTCCCTGCAGGGAAAAACAATACAGCAACAAGGAGAAAGAGGTAGAAGTTGTGAGTGGAGAGGTGTGAAAGCCAAATAGAGAATGGCGTCTGACAGTTGACTTCTGTGCCCTGAATGAAGCTACTCCACCCATGAGTGCGGCTGTCAGAGACATGATGGAACTCCATTATGAGCTGGAATCCAAAGAGGCCAAATGGTATGCTACCATAGACATTGCTAATGCTTTCTTCTCTATTCCCATAGCAGAAGAATGCAAGCCTCAGTTTGCTTTTACCTGGAGTGGGATACAGTACACATTCAATCGTTTGCCCCAGGGGTGGATTCACAGTCCAACCACCTGTCATGCAGTGATCCATGATGCTTTAGAGAAAGGTGGAGCTCCAGAACACATTCAGATTGTAGATGACATCATCGTCTGGGGTAAAACTACTGAAGAACTCTTCGAGAAAGGTAACAAAAGAATTGACATTCTTTTGACAGCCGATTTCACCGTTAAGCGAGACAAGGTAAAAAGACCTGCTAGAGAAATCCAGTTTCTGGGAGCGCAGTGGCAGGATGGTTGCCATCACATTCCACTGGATGTGATAAACAAAGTCTCCACCCTGGTAAATCCCATCATTAAGAAGGAAACTCTAAGTTTCTTAGGTACACTGGGATTTTGGAGACTTCACATTCCTGGATACAGTCGGGTTGTTAAACCTCTTTATGATGTGATTTGAAAGAGAAACAATTTCCAAGGGGGTCCCGAGGAACATGCAGTCTTTGACCAGATAAAGAGAGAAGTAGTCCATGCCATGGGTCTGGGACCTGTTTGTACCGGTCCAGACATTAAGAATGTTCTCTATATGGCTGCAAGTAATAATGGTCCATCCTGGTGCTTATGGCAGAAAGCTTCAGGTGAGACACATGGATGTCCATATGGTTTCTGGAGTTGTGGCTACAAAGGCTCAGAGGCAAATTATACTCCAAGAGAGAATGAGATACTAGCTGCCTATGAAGGAGCAAAAGCTGCTTTTAAAATAATTGGAACTGAGTCACAACTTCTTTTAGCTCCTAGATTACCAGTTTTTAATTGGATGTTCAAAGGTAAAGGTTCTTCACCACATCATGGAACAAATATCACATGGTCTAAGTGGGCTGGACCAAAAAGCATGGCATTGAGTGGATATACCACATTCCCTACTACGCACCAGCTTCAGGAAAAATTGACCGTTACAACAGTTTGCTAAAATCCACCCTGAAAGAAATGTGGGGTGGAACTTTGAAAAACTGGGAGAAACATCTAGCACAGGCAAGCTGGTTGATAAATAGTAGAGGTTCTATAAATCAAGCTGGACCTGCACAATCAGATTTCTACAAAAGGTAGAAGGTGATAAAGCTCCTGTTATTCAACAAAAGAAACTATTAGGGAAAACTTTTGGGGTATTTTCTTCTTCAGGAGAGGCCAAGCCTATCTGAGGGGTGGTTTCTGCTGAAGGTCCTGGTCATACTTACTGGGCGATGCAAGAGAATGGTGAAATTCGGTGTGTTCCACAAAGAAATCTAACTTTAGCTGAGAGAGTTTAAATTCAGAGTGTATAGTTCAAGCTGTTTGGAGTTTCTGTTTCAGGTACAACATTGTGCCCAAAAGAAGAATCCACGAGGAATCTACAGTACATGAGCATGAACCCTGAGATACCTGAGTCTCCTGGGAGACCCTGTGCTTTTCTTTGTCTCATCTGCAAAGAGACAAACTGTTTTCTCATTTCCTGTTTTTTAAACTTTAGAGTCATCTACATCTGAGGTAGTTGGAATGGAGGATAAACTGAAAATATGGACTTTACTGCTCATTATTATAGGTATTGTTTTAGATTAGATGGATAGCATTAGCAAACAATGGAATTATTTAGAAGGGGTGGATTGTGGCAGTTTTTGGCTGATGCCCAGGAAATTTTCCACAGATTTAGTAGAAAGTGTTAGAATGTCAACAAATGACCATTGGATGCAAAAGAAAAATAATGATAAGGTCTGAATAGTCCCATTGGTCTGATAACTAACATAACTTTCTCTCTTTTCAGCTTCTTTGCTCTAGGGATACTAGCTGGTGCTTTTGCTTGGCTGTTGCTGACCTTGGCTGCATTCTTGTTGTGGTTAAATACTAACAAGCTACTCTCTGCTTTTTCTCCTCTTTCTCTTTTCCCTTTTACAGGGGTTGGGAAGGAGAGTGGAAGCCCCTGGTTTTGTCCAGGGGGGTTCTTGTCTTGTTTATAAATTGTAAATACATATAAATACTGTATATTTTGTACATATTCATTCCATTTCATATTTCTAGATTTTAGTTTGCTTGTAAATATATCTTCATTTGCTTCCACTGAGCTAGTCTGGCAATTTCATTTGTGGGAGTAATTTCAACCCACCGCATTCTGGAAGAGGATCACATGTAGTAGGATTAATAATAGCCCAGCATCAGGCAGAAGGCTGTACTGAATGGTCTCCAGAAATTCCTTCCAAAAATCATGTAACCTGAATCTATTTCCAACCAACAAGTCTATTGACTTGCACTTTTGCTTATTGTTACAGCTTCAAACTTTAATGACTCTTAATTTGTTCATTATGTGAACGTATGTTTTCTCTTAATGAAATTTAGAGAAAACACCTAATACTGAAGGAAAAGCTCAACATTCACATGGGAACAAAAGCAAATCTAAAATATCTGCATTGAAAATGTAGTTCCTTGGATGATTCAAACACAAAACCATATAAAGCAAAAAAAGTAACTAAGGAAAGTGAGAAAGGAAAAGCATTGCCTACAGAGACCTTTTCTGTTGCACAATGACCAATCATCATGTGGATATATGCATTAACAAAGACTCACTTAGCTAACCTAAGATGCTGTAAATAGGTAATAGTATTCTTGTTAGTGCTCCACCTCTGTATTTCCCAGAATGTATTCATGAAGATTATAGTTTTAGTAATACAATTATTATAATGAAAAGAATGCTGCACATTAGTAAGGTTAGAATATAAACAGAGTGTGAATTGATAATTACTATGTTATTGCTGTTGCTTGATTAATATATTCTAATTAAGTGCCTGAACCATTTGTTAAAAGCATTTATGTGCTAATAGGAATTTAAAACTGAATTTATTACTTATTTAAAGTTGAACTAAGGATTGAGCAATTATATTGATCAATCACTTGCTTACCTCAGCAAATTCTCACTAATACATATGCAAAGTGTGATAATAAAAACAATTGTTTTCTTATACAGTGTAACATTTAACAGATTTGTGTAGACATATATGCACTGGAAATGTGAAAATTTGCTCACAGGCTATCAATTCTTCATTCATTCTTAGTTTCAAAGTGCCTGCAAAGAAGAAAAATGTTAAAAATGGTTGCCAAGCTCAAGTTTCCCTCTAAGTTCTGTATATGTTTTCTCATATGTTAAAACATTCCTTTTAGATCATGAATCCATACTCGTACTTTATACTAAACTGTTTTCCCATTTTGAAGTATCAACAAAAAGGAAAGGATACGTATTTAGAGAAGGGTACTCATAGTATCTCTGCTAAATACAGTTTGCACAGTTTTTGTCTGGTTTAGGTTCTTCACCTTAAACATACAAATTGTCCTGCCCAGAAGAATGGGAAGCACAACTGTTCTGAAGGAAGAGCAGATTGCTGGGGGGCACTACTGCCCTCCTTCTCTGTCGCTGAACACAGGAATGGAGAGGAACACCCAGCACCCTCACTCACCACTTCCCCTTTCTCACAGGAGCCAGGGTGAGCAGTGAGGTCTGGAGGTGTCACAGGCTGGCTGAGCAGTACAGTGGTTGCTCCCTTATCAAATTCACAGCTATGCTGGCCTCATAAAATTCCTGTGCTTTTCTCTGGTACAGCTTTAACAAATTGCCTGAGATTGTCTCACAACCATCTGCCAACAGAGCAATCTATTCACCCTCTTTTTAATTTCTACCAATATTAGTTTGGTAGAACCAAAACACTTTATTTTTTTGTTTGCTTGGTTGATTTGTGAGTTTGTTTTGTTTTCTTAATATGATGCAGGGCACCTGCTTCTGAGAACCTTTTGGCAGGTTTTTACATAGAGTGGCTCTGTCCTCTTAAATAAAACACATACAACTTCACATGAAAGACTGCACTTTACCCAGCAGGTTTTTACACAGAGTGGCTCTGTCCTCTTAAAAACACATACAACTTCACATGAAAGACTGTACTTTACCCAGCAGGTTTTTACACAGAGTGGCTCTGTCCTCTTAAAAACACATACAACTTCACATGAAAGACTGTAGGTATGCACCTCCCAGAAGATGTTTCTTACAACCACTTTAATTCTAAAAAGAATATAGCATTTCCAGCTCACTTTTAAAATAGCTTTAGGTCTTTCACTGTGAAACATGCTACGTCTTCCACCTTAATGCTCTCCACAGTCCTTGTGATTTAAGGACATAATGTGGAAAGGAATTCCTCAGCCCAAGGCACCTTTATTGGCCCTAAATCTTTGGGCAAGTTAGATCAAATAAGCACTTAAGGAAATGCAGGAGAGCTTTTTCTGGAAAGTTTTGTACACATAATCAAAGGCATCTAAATCATGGTATTTTCATAAATTATCAGCGTGTAACTTAGGTTGTGAGACTTGGCTATACACTTCTCTCATTCAAATGTATCATGAAACACATAGGGAAGGTTACATTATGCCACATTGAGACTTAAAGTACTTCTTCATCATTTAAAACAGACATGGTGAGAGACACTTTCATACAATCTTTAAGACAGACAGACAGTCAAAAAACTAAGTAAATGATCATATTATTGAATGCTTGTGAACAATGAAACTATATGAACACCTTATTTTGTATCCATTGACTGATTCAGAAGATACATATAAAAGTCTCAGCTTGTGAAAATGAAATATTTTTACCTGAAAAGCAATATTTTAAGAGGTCTTGTTTCTAATACATTTAATTTTCATTTTTATATTTGAATTTCAAATATCAATTGCTATTCTGAAATTAAAAGCATATGTATTCATATATGAAACCACAAAAGGAAGAAAAAAATCTCCTTTGCTTGGGGTTTTCTGTCAGATATTATCAGCTGGACTTTGAACTTATGTTTTGGTCTATTAAAAAATATTTCATTAGCAGAGAAATTACTGAATATTTTATTCATCCTTGTCTAATAATATATGAATTTAATTTAATATATACAAATATTAGTCCTTTACCATAAACTTGATACTTTAAATTTTTACTTTTTGGAAGGGACAGAAATGAGTCTACCTGGCAGAAGTCTGAAACTATTTACATTAGTACTTTAAAGCATATCAATTTTTTATACTTTCTTGGAATTTTAATTTGGGAACAAGAGATGGGGAAGTGTTGAGAGGATAAAAAGGCCACCCTAATCTTTAATCTCTCAGGCAGACAAAATCTTTGTAGAAAAATTCAGGTATATTACACTGCTATGACCCCAATTCAGTCCTGTTTTTTAATTAAAGAAATCATCTTTAAACAAAACAAAGTTGCTATATTATTTCAGCATTTAAAATAGATTCAGAGATAAAAACTCTGCAGTATCAAGGTAACAAAACTCAACAAAGAACAATTAATTCTTGAAGCCTGATATTTACAGGAAAAAAAAATCCCCACAAAACAGAACAACAAAAAAACCCAGGCAGTGCTTTATTCTAAGCCAGAAAAATAATGGTGTTATCTTAGCATACAAAAATGCAGGCTGTTTTTCTCTGTGATACTACTTAGAAAGAATCTTCAACTCCAGCAGGTTGTGAGTCATGTTAGACCATAGATACATTTTTAGAATAGCATAAGCAATTTTTTTTGTCTAATTATTTTATCAGGCTTATGCTGAATTAGTTACACAGTTTAGAGTGTCTCTGCAGTCATGTATTTTAGCTGGTCTGTACGAACTATTCAAAACATTTTACCATCAATATGACTTTTTGCTTTTATGTGGATGACATATTGGACTAGTCTAATTTTTCTTCCTAGTTTTGGTCTACTCATCTATTATTTTCATAACTTTTCTCTTTTTAGTGTGAATTAAATGGCTATCTCATCAGAAACAAAGCACATGAAAGAAAGCTGTACTGTTTATGACAAGTTTTCTTTCCTAAATACCTCTCATACAAATCATTTCTCTCTACTAAGTTTAAACTGTCATCTGAGTTGCTGAATTTTTGTAAACAACATACATACAACCGCTGAAAAAGGTAACTATTAGAATTTCACAGAATCACAGAATTGTCAGGGTTGAAAGGGACCTCAAGGATCATCCAGTTCCAAACCCCCTACTATGAGCAGGGACACTTTCCACTAGATCACATTGCCCAGAGCCACATCCAGCCTGGCCTTAAAAACATTCAGGGATGGGGCTTCCACCACCTCCCTCAGCAACCTGTTCCAGTGTCTGACCACCCTTACAGCGAAGAATTTCTTCCTGACATCTGATCTAAATCTACCCTTCTCTAGCTTGGAACTATTCCCCCACTATCTGACATCCTAAAAAGTCCCTCAACAGCTTTCTCGCAAGCCCCCTTTAGATATTGGAAGGCCACAATAATTTCTCCTTGGAGCCTTCTCTTCTCCAGATTGAACAACCCCAACTCTCTCAGCCTGTTCTCATATGGGAGGTGCTCCAGCCCTCTGATCATCCTTGTAGCCCTTCTCTGGACATGTTACAGCGCGTCCATCTTTCTTGTAACAGGGGTTCCAGAACTGGAGACAATTTCTACTTGAAAGACAAAACAGACTTTTGGTTTGCATTATGCTCACATTTTTTTTTCCACTTGATCCTTTGTTGCATAACCACAATGTCTTTAGAACCATATATTCATCACATTGCTTAAATGTTTCTTAGATGTTTTAGGCTTTTTTTCCCAGGTTTTTTTACTTTTATCACCCCCCCCTTCATTATGATCAACAACAACTATACAAGTCCTTTTTACAAAGAAGATAATTATTACTGCATTTTTATTAAGTTCAGACAAATCTTTTTGATTTTCCATTCTAGCTTGTGTTTAAAATGCATAGCTTAAGGCACCAGGAGTCTACAGTACAAAGATTTAACCCTGAATTTTTGCACTACAACATCAGGTTAAACAGTTTTTACATTACTATTTCTTCCTCCTGCACAGTGTCTTTTGGAAGGAGTCTCATTTAGAACTTGCTGTATTTTTAATTTTCAACTGTCATTGGATTTTATAAGAGACATTTTTAGGTCTCTCACTTCATATCCAAACATCCTAGAAAATATGAAATCATCTACTTAACGGTTTTGCATAAAATTTATCTAAATAGTCATTTGAATATATATGTATATAAATACATATATATACACATATATATAACTAAATTATTAGCATATTTGTAATAGGAATATTCCTAATCGCAGCAAAGTAATCTGAAATACACACAGAATATTAACAACAAATTAAAAATAAATTTTTAAGAGTTTGGTTTTTTATTCTCCACAGTTTGATCAACAGATTATCAATTCCTTTATATGACATCAAAGATTTTTTGTATTATACAGCAAACAATGCAGACTTGCTTAACTGTTAAGATACTGAGATTAATCATTCCTTTAAATATATGGTTTGCATATATTTGTGGAATGAACCATGGCCAATTGCAATTAAAAAATACTCTCCAGTAAGAGATTAATATGTTTTTCCTATACATCCTGAATATAGTATGCTGGTCATCCAAAGGGCCCTTTTATGGGGAATCTAACTGAAATGAGGCACTCTGACCATATAGTTTAAGATGATGTATTTCACAGGTGTGGTGTACACCATGCAAACGCAGACCACCTGCTGAAATAGAAGGGATCCTAGAGCCCCATCAGCTTGAGAAAAGTTTGGTGCTAAGAGTAGGAACCTATGTCCCTTTTGCAGGTTGTCTGCTGCCAAGCATAACCCATGACTGTGTTTTGCCTCTCCTCAGTTTCCACTGTTCACATAAGCCTTGTTTCCTTAGGAAGAAAAAGGATGGTGTTTTGGTTTAGTGTCTCATCATGCCACTTAATGATTATTCCATGAGTCCTCAGGGACACACTCCCTCTGCTTTTACAAATTATCAAGGCAGGCAGGGGGTCACAGTAAGACAATGTGAGAAGTCAGACACTTTTTCCCCAGGATGCTACTGAAATTAATTTACTGAAGTTCAGAAGGCAAATGGATACAGACTTTGGTATGGAGGAGAAAAATAACTGGATCAGTGGCGATCTTTCTGTTACCCATCAGTGGTGACCCTCCTGTTACGCCTCTGGTGTGGGAAAAGAAACAGATACTATATTAAACCCCGTGATCTTTGGATCTATACTGTGGCTGCATCCAAACGGAAGCCAAGAGGAAGTAGAAGTTTAAATCAATGGGAACACTTTGGCATCTCCTCTACTAATGACAAGGACTAGGAGACATTGAAAAATGAGCTTTAAAGAATTTTAGTTTTAAAAGGGGAAGGTCAAAATCCTGCACGTGGGCGCAACAAACCTCATGCACTAACATATGTGTTAGAGCCATGAGGATGATTAGGGGACTTGAGCATCTCCCCTATGAAGACAGACTGAGATCCCTGGGACTATTTAGTCTTGAGAAGAGAAGACTGAGAGGGGATCTGATCAATGTCTTTAAATATCTGAGGAGTGGGTGTCAAGTGGAGGGGGGCAGGCTCTTTTCAGTGGTTCACAGTGATAAGACAAGGAACAATGGGTTCAAACTAGAACACAGAAGATTCCACATCAACATGAGGAGAAACTTCTTTACAGTGAGGGTGACAGGGCACTGGAACAGGCTGCCCAGGGGCATTGTGGAGTCTCCTTCTCTGGAGACCTTCAAAACCCACCTGGATGCATTCCTGTGCAGACTACCCTAAGTGATCCTGCTCTGGCAAGGGGGTTGGACCTGATGATCTCCTGAGGTCCCTTCCAACCTCTGATATACTATAATACTGTGATATGTGGAGCCCATACAGCTAGAAGGCAGCTCAGTAGAAAAGGCCTTGAGGGGTCCTTGTGGACATCAGGTTGAGCATGACTCAGCAATGTGTGCTTGCTGCAAAGAAGGCCAACAGTATCTTGGACTGCAATAGAGAATATATTCCAAAGCTGTCTGGACATGGTCCAGGGCAACTGGCTGTGAGTAGTCCACCTTCAGCAGTGTGTTTGGTCCAGAAAACCTCCAGAGGTTCCTTCCAATATCAACCATTCTGTGACTCACCACTGATAGGCAGTGTTTTGCTCTTTCTTACACAAGTTTTCCTGTATTTGATCCATGGCTGTGAGGCTCAGCTGTGCTCTGTGGTGGGTCAGTTGGAACGAGCTAGAATCAGCTGTGTCAAGCCATGGGGGAAGTCCCAGCCTCTCCTCACAGAGACTGCCCTGCAGCCCCACTACTGCCGACTGCTGGACAGCAACTTTGTATGTCACTATTACATTTCTGTCATATATCCACTACAAAAAGATTAAGCTCTGTACTTGATGTAAATTGCCATTGACATCAAAGGAGTAGAATCGATCCATTGAGATAGAGAGAGGCAATAATAAAAAAACCCAAAAGCCTACAAGATATTTTTGGACTTTATTTAGTTCTCTAAACGAGGACTAAGAATAAATGTCTCTTCATCTCACAGTTCTGAAAACTAAGGAAAAATTTATGAATATTTTTATAATTTCATGTCATATATGAATTTGAATCTTAGATGTAATACTCATTATGAATGTATTTATCTTTCAATGGATATCAATATTAGTATCCTAGATTTACAGAGCACACACTAAGAGGATAATTTACCATTTAAATGTGCAAATCCTATTACAATATTTGTCTAAATGCTATATTAATATGAGTTGGTCCTTTTGCTAGCTCATCATAATTTTATCACTGCACATACTTGAACTGTGAGAATGCTAATGACTTACACAGCAGGCACTGTATGCTATAATGGAGTCCAATTACTTTTGACTATTCAAATATGTTGCAAATTTCAAAGACAGTTCCCATCTGACTACTTTTTTCATGAAAATGACAAGTTACTGTCTTAATCTACTTAAAAAGGAAGGTGGTTGAAATACTAATAATAAACCACATAATTTCATTCCATTTGTACTTAATTGGGTCATAGTATTTTTTCTTTCTTTTTCCATATCATCTAACATTTTCTAAATTTTTTTTTTTATGGAAAAGGATACAGAAGATCTGTGGCTTATCTTGATAACGAATTTCCCATTTGCTCCATAGTCAGTCTCACAAAGGAGAGATTTCTCCATCAAGATACTTTTCCAAAAAGATTCATGATATTGCTTTACAGCACCAACCAACATGTGATTCTTAAATGAAGATATCACAAGTTCATCTTCATTTCTGTGTTTCAAGAAGTTATATGTGCACCAAGTTTACTAGAACAGACAACCAGTCTGAGTCCTGTTTTGTAACAATATCGTATGGGTTAAGAGCTGACAGAGGCTTTTAAAGACTCATCCAGTCTATGGATTTAAATTAGCAAATATAATCCAAGTCTGCAGCTACTAAACTAATGACCACCTATGTTAGGAGTCAAAAAAAAAAAAAGTAAAGATAAAGGAAGAGAAGATATGAAAAGCTTAATTCTAGTTACATTTTTGCCATCTTGATGAACATTGTGCTATGTACGAAATACCAAGGACAAGGTTAGCCCAGGATATTTATAGTTTAAAACAATCATTTTAGTAAAGAAATCATAATCCCCCATTAGGGGAAACAAACCCCCATTTTCATAAAAACTGAAGAAGAATGATCCAGGGAATTACAGGCCAGTCAGTCTCACCTCTGGGCCCAGTAAGGTCATGAAGCAGATTCTCCTGGAGGCACTGGTGAGGCAGAAGAATAATGAAGAGGAGATTGGGTACAAGCAACACAGCTTCATCAAGGACAAATCGTGCCTGACAAACCCAGTGGCCTTCTATGACAAGGTCACAACCTCAATAGACAAGGGGAAAGCAGGTAACATCATTTATCTGGACCTGAGCAAAGCCTTTGACACTGTCCCACATGATATCCTGATCTCCACACTGGTGAAACATGGGTTTGATGGATGAACCCATGGATAAAGTAGTGGCTTGATGACTGCACCCAAAGAGTGGCTATAAATGGGTTCACATCCGAGTGGAGGCCAGTGACAAGTGGAATTCCTCAAGGATCAGTCCTGGGACCAGTCTTGTTTAACATCTTTGTTGGTGACATGGACAGTGGCATTGAGTGCACCCTCAGCAAGTTCACTGATGACACCAAGCTGTGTGGTGTGACACACTGGAGGGAAGGCATCCATCCAGAGGGACCTTGACAGGCTGGAGAGGTTGGCCCTTGCCAATCTCATGAGGTTCAACAAGACCAAGTGCAGAATCCTGCATCTAGGTTAGGGCAATTTCAGGCACTGATGTAGGCTGGGCAATGACTGGCATAAGAGCACCTCTGGAGAAAAAGACTTGAGGTGCTGGTGGATGAGAAGCTCCATATGAGCCACCAGTGTACACTTGCAGCCCAGAAAGCCAACTAGATCATGGGCTGCATCAAGAGAAGTGTGGCCAGCAAGTCAAGGGAGGTGATTCTCCCTCTCTATATGTTGGGGAGAGTGGGGTCATGAGACCCCACTGCTGTCATGAGACTCCACCAGTTCTGGAGTCCCTTTTACAACAAAGATATAGACATGCTGGAACATGTCCAGAGAAGGGCTACAAGGATGATCAAAGGGCTGGAGCACATCCTATATGAGAACAGGCTGAGACAGTTGGGGGTGTTCAGTCTGGAGAAGAGAAGGCTCCAAGGAGAAATTATTGTGGCCTTCCAGTATCTGAAGGGGATCTACTAGAAAGCTGGTGATAGACTTTTTAGGGTGCAAGGTAGTGATAGGACTATGGGGAATGGTTCCAAGCTAGAGGAGGGTAGATTTAGATTAGATGTCAGGAAGAAGTTCTTCACCATAAGGTGGTGACACACTGGAACAGGTTGCTGAGGGAGGTGGTGGATGGTCAGGCTGGATGTGGCTCTGGGCAATGTGATCTAGTGGAAAGTGTCCTTGCCCATGGTAGGGGGATTGTACCGTGATGCAGAGAAGGGACAAAGCTTGATGCAGGCAAGGTGTCAGTTTTTGTATACAGCTTTTCCTTTATATAGGTAAACATTATATCAGAAGGCAGCTTGTAATTGGTCATTAGATATGTCCAGGGGACAGTTGTAAACTCATGATTTGCTACAGAGAAAAAGTATCACACGAACGCATATATTTTTCCAAGGCTTAAACAAACATCAGGCAAGAGATAAAGGATTCTATAACTCTGCATTCCACTGTCCTAACTTTTGCCTGGTTCCCATTATCAGGTAACTGCATAACCCCCACAGGTCACAGTGACCATTGGGAGTCACCTATCTGTGTTTTTCTTTCTACACAGATGCATTCCATTCTCAAGGTTTACAGCCCATCAGAGATACAAGATCTCCTTCTATCAGTAAAGCAGTGTCTGGAGTTCTGGTCCCTAAATCAATTCCTTCAGGATTGGAACTGGATGATCCTTGAGGTCCCTTCCAACCCGGACAATTCTGTGATTCAATACATGGAGATGTCACGATTCTGTATTTCCCAATTCATGCAAACAGATCTATTAATGAAAATAAACTTGATCTACATACACTACCCTTGAGCAGCTAATCATGTAACACTTCATTCCCTTACTCATACTAGTAATAAAGTTCTGAAATCAGTTCAAAAGCACTTCAATAGAGCAGAGCTGTACTTTTGGAGATTAGATCATGGATTCTTCTGTACTCTTGTTTCTAATTTGCTTGACTTCCTTTGGGAGTTATTAGCTTTATTTACTATGGTTCATATAGCAGTCAGTGATGCTTAGTTCCTTATACACTATTTACCTGAGTAAGGACTACTAATATAACACACTTTCTTGACTCTAAACTTTCTATAGCCTTGGTTAGTGATTTAGGAATATACTAATCACAATATCTCAGAGAAATCTGAGGCAAGTTTTTGTTATCTAGTATTTTAAAATTCATCTTTCCTTTATAATATTGCTATTCCTCTCATGCAGATCAATCAGAGCTTTGTTTCTTCGCTTCCTCACATTAAACCAGTCACTAAATGACCCGTCTTCTATATAATTATGGTGCAACCAATCCAAATAAGAAATATTGCTCACTGAACAAAATACTGAAGACACTCTTCCATAAGAGATATATTCAGTATCACTGTAATTAATTTGGGAAAAACAAAACAAAACAAAAAACTAAAAGGTATCATCTGCTACAGTGATGATGTTGTACACTGTTGCTACAGTGAATGTTGTAAAAATCTTAGCATGTAGGCCAGAAGTAGTTCTGGTGCTGTGTCATGGATAACGCTACTGATTATGATTTATGAAAAATTAATTAGAATATATATATATGCATATATATATGCAGATTCTAGTGCATGGTTGTGGATACATTGTCCATAAACTGGCACAGTATAACAATTTTGAACTGAATTAGAAAAATACAAAACAGTTATTCAATTAAGAACCAAGAGTGCAATTCTCCCACTTGTCTACCAGATGGTGATTCGACAAGATGCTTGGTGGCTACTAAACAGCTAGCTATCAGGCACATACAATTTATGAACCTTTCAGAGACTTAAATCAATTTTGATCATGAATTATGGCTCTGGGCATAGGTGGGGTGCTGCCTTATAGATCATAAATTACAATACCATGTGGGCTAAAGCACGGGGATTTTAAACAGAACCAAAACTGGTGTTAAACATGTTGCTATGCAGGTTGCTAAGCTGCTGCTATGCTGGCTGTCCGCTGAGATTCCAATGCTCGTGGGGACCCTCCTGGGGCTGCTGTGGCTGGCGCTGATGCCTTCCAGGATGTGTGGAGGCAGCTTTCTTCCACGGCTGCGGGGGTTCAGTGTAGAGGCTGTCTCGAGTGGCTCCCTTGGTGCTGCGGTCCTGGGAAGTCAGCAGGATGCTGTGGGGGAGCAGTTCCCCTTCCAAGGCTGCTGGAGAGCACGGTGGGGGCAGTGCAGCTTATCCCTTGCTCAGCTCAAAAGCCAGTTCCTCTCAGCAGATGCTTTCCCGTTCCTAGGGTTATAGGGCAATCCTTTGTGAAGTTGCATGGGGCAATCACAGGTGGTCCCGGCAGAGCATAGGCAGTGCTCTGAATCTCCCTGGGTCAGCTTTGACTTACAGGGCTGTAGAACGGTGGGCGGTGGCTCCTTCTTGCACAGGCTCAGCAGCCGACACGTGGGATGCAGCTGAGCATGGTTCTTACTTTGCGAGCGGGCACACGAAGGCTTTGGCTTTCAGGTCTGCGGCTTGAGTGTGCGACAGACACTATTAGAACTACCAAAGGATTCAGGCAAGTTCTCCTCATGATGGCAAGTCTTACCCATGGGGTCTCAGTTCCTTTAAGATGTGGGGGCAGCTTCTTCCTACCAGCAGGACTGTGATATGACACAAGGTTGGCTGTAGTTGCAGAGCAGCTTGCGAAGGACTCTGCAGGCTTCTGGGTAAACTGACTCATGACAGTGCTTCCCAGGTAGCAGGCTTCTCTCCGAATTGAAAACAAAGGCAGCATGCGTGCACAAGAGCAGAGCACATGCACAGAGCTTAATAGCAGAAGCAATAACAAAAGATCAAAGAGCTTAAACAAAGAGCAACTTGTTTACAGTTTGGGGTAATATTTATAATATGCTTGAGGCTTGGATTTAGCCAATAGTCAATCTTGGTCAGCATCTTTAGCCAATAACAAAGCATGTGGCTAGAGTTATGCCCAAACTTGGAAGAAGTACAAGCATCCCAAAAGGTGGGTGCATGATCTTGTTTACCCCAAAAAGATCAGGTTGGGTTGTTTACCCCTACTTATTGATGCCTGGTCCTTTTTTAACTTGGCTCTGGGCTGAGCACCCACTCCAGAAAGAAGGGGGAAGCAGGGATGTGAGCAAACCATGTTGGGACAAGTTTTGGCAATATTTGGAGCATAACTCTGGGCATAGGCTGCCTTCACCACACGCTGAGAAAACACAGCCATGACAGTACAATACTGCCTATGAGCAACTGATCACAGTCCTTGAACTGAAATTTGCAGTAGCCTGGGCCCAGCAGCAGTGTCTGTTACACATCATGATACTGAACTAATGTTATTTTAGCTGTATTTTAAAAAGCTCGATGGTGCAACATGGAGATGTCCTTAGATAGGGCATGCAATTTCAGTAACCTCAAATGTTTCTAAGCCCCTATAACTATCATGTAAACAAATTATTCTGAAATATGTTCTCAGGGAATATTTCTTCCTTCACTTTTTATCTTGCCATGTTCAAGATAAGAAGTCCTGAAACTTATCCCGGAATTTTTTCTTTATTTTTATATAAAAAGATTAAACAAAAAAATTACAGATTGTGAATCTGGGCATTTCAAAATTATGAAACATCAAGATTAGAATCAGTTCTGCAATTTGATTTCAGTGTCTATTTGTTGACATTTTGATGTCATCTTTGATTATGTGCATACTACTTTTTGTTTTTTCCTCTGAGTGAAATGTGTTCTTGACACAGCACAGGCAGAGGGGCACCCTATGCTCTGACAGAGGTGAAAATGCCCTTCAGTCTCACCCTCCTACGCTCCCTTTCACTCTAGCCTCATGTGTGCCCTTGTCTTCTCTGTACACTCTTGTCAGACTCATAACTAAAGCTTCTTCTCTGCCAGGATCCATCTGATTCATCCTCTTCAGAGAAGAAACTAGAAATAGAAACAAAATCCTGCATCTATCATCACAAGATATACAGGCAGTGTATTTTGAACTTGAACACTAACTCAAATTTCTTCTAAATCTAACAGCAGCAAAAGGCACACCCATGCTTAGGTGACAGCATAAGTGCTTGACTGTCACAGAGGAGGTTTGAGTGAGGGTGACTGAGCACAGTGACAGCCCTGGCTACACATGATGTACCTGGTCAGGCCCTTCAAACCTCCTCCAGCCATTGCCAGGATGGTAATGTGGTGAAATACAAGCCACCAAACTGAATGAAAAATGCCGTGCTCTAAATCTTGTATTCTCTTTCATACTGACAGGAAGCATGCTGGGATGGAGTTCCATGTGAGGAGGCAGGAGCTAGGACTACAACTCTGGTCCAGGCAGGGTCCTGCCCCCTTACTGCTGCACATGGCAAGCAGGGCCAGAAAGTGGGGTCAGGGCTATGGCTCATCTGGGAGCTCCCTCCAGGAGCCAGAAATGGAGGCAAGATGTTGGCATAGGCTCATCTGCCTCCATAGCTAGGTCCAAACACAGGATACTGATGACAATATGGATCCTAGGCCCTGGGAATCAGAGCTGTGAGGGTAGCACAAGGTTGCCTGCACCCCTTTCCTGGGGAAAAACACAGAGCTGAAGCTCAGGTAGGCCAGACAATGGGCACTTGGCTGTGGGGCACCTGACAAACCCAGCCCAACCTAGCCCTGGGACATGACACAGCTTGTTGCCAGTCCCCAATAGTGCCAAATACAACCTCACTTACAGCACAGAGGTTACCCAATGATTTCAGCAGAAAGCAAACCACAGCTATGCTAAACCATATGCAGTAAAAACACAGGAAAAGGGACATCTGATATCTAAAAGTGAAGGGTACATGAATTTGGTACATTCAAGGAAAAGTTTCAGATAAATCTCACAGAATGACAGGATCACAGGATGTTAGGGGTTGGAAGTGACCTCTTGAGATCACTGAGCCCAATCCCCCTGCGAGAGAAGGACCATAGAATCTAGCACAGGTCACACATGGATACATCCAGATGGGTCTTGAAAGTCTCCAGAGAAGGAGACTCCACAACCTCTCTGGGGAGCCCATTCCAGTGCTCTGTGCCCCTCACAGTGAAGAAGTTCTCCTCATGTTGAGGAGGAACCTTCTGTGCTGCAGTTTATGTCCCTTGCCCTTTGCCCTATCACAGGGTGCAACTGAGAAGAGCCTGTCCTCTCCCTCTTGAAACCCAGCCCTCAGATATTTATAAACATTTGTCAGTCTTCTCTTCTCCAGACTAAAAAGCTCCAGGTCTCTCAGCTTCTCCCCATAGGGCATGTGTTCCAGTCCCTCAATCATCCTGGTAGCTCTCCATTGGACTCTCTTGAACTGGGGAGCCCAAAACTGGACACAATATTCCAGGTGTGGTCTCATCAGGGCAGAGAGGGAGAAGAACCTCCCTTGATCTTCTGGACACACTCCTCTTAATGCACCCCAGGATCGCATTGGCCTTCTTGGCCACAAGGGCACATTGCTGTCCCCATTGCTGTCTCACATACTGTCTTTAATAAAGAGTATCAGATCTCTAAAGGTGGAAAAGGCAAAGTTGGTGGGGTTTTTTGTTTATTTTTTGTTTAGTGATAGTGGGTTTTGGAGAATAGTTATTTTGATTCTGTATGCACTGCTGTCCTGCCTCCACACTTCCGGTATTCCAGTCAGCTTGCTGTGTTCAATGTCTCACTAAAGAGACATTAAAATTGCTGAGGAATTGGAATGATGACTATTTATAAGGGAAGTATAAAAGAAGCAAAACCTGAAACACCCAACTGGAAAATGTATTGTAGAATGTGTCCTTTATTTATTTGGTTTTCCTCTTTCAGTGAGCCTGGCATTATCACTGGAGGCTCTGAACCTCCATGTCCATGTGGCAAGTGGCACAGGAGCACTGCTGAAGACTCAAATGAGTCTGCTGCCAATGTCAAGGTCTGCTGCCAATGTCAAGGTCTCCTGGAGTAGAAGGAATCATAGAATCACAGAATGCTAACGGTTGGAAGAGACTTCCAGAGATCATTGTGTCCAACCCCCCTGCCAAAGCAGGATCACTTAGGGTATGCCACACAGGAACACGTCCAGGTTGGCTTGGGAAGTCTCCAGAGAAGACTCCACAACATCTCTGGGCAGTCTGTTCCAGTGCTCCGTCACCCTCACAGCAAAGAATTTTGTCCTCATGTTGAGGTGGAACTTCTGTGTTCTAGCTTCTATCCATTATTCCTGGTCTTATTATTGGGCACCACTGTAAAGAGCATGTCTCCTTCCTCTTGACACCCACTCCTCAGTTATTTATAGACATTAATAAGATGAGTAAGATTAATAAGGAGAACTAAATTGCACAAGGGACTCTACATGCAGCTACTCAGGATAAAGAGGTCCTATACCATGAGAAAAGAGAGACCATGACAGCAAGCATAGGACTGAAACTTTCCTTGCATTTACTTGCAAAGGATCAGATACTTCGAGGTCGCATGCTTTATCGCCAGACCTGAGAATTAGGTTCTATTAATCCCACATTAAGTTTGAAAGGTTAATTATAATTTGATTGGACTGCTTAAGGACTAAATGACTGATCTGACTGATAAATGAGGATATATTTCTAAAATTAGCTAAGAAAAAATACCAAGAGAAATAGTTCCTTACTTGCACGTGTATTAGACTGATTAAAATTCTCATCTGTGAAAGATGAAATAATAGCATACTTAGATCTGCTTTGTTATTTCTGACAGCATAGAAGGATTGTATCTGCCTGTTGTAGAACATAAGCGTTGAAATCTTTATAGGAGAGACAAGATGTGATCATTTCCATATTAAATATGGGTGTTAATTCTCAAAAATGTAATTTCAATAACTATTTCTCTTCTAAGCAACTGGGTGTATAATTAAATCATTCCAAATAAGCATCATATTTTCAAATATCAATTTAGTGTACACTTCCTTTACTGAATCTTTACTGAGAATATTAAAAAAAAAACAAAAAAAAACCCCACCAAAAATTCCAAAACAATTAAAAAACCCCAACAAACAAACAAAACCAACAAAAACCTCATGCTCTTTCAATTATGTCAATTAATTTATTTGGCTTATATTTTTAGTAGTTCTATCAAAGGTAGATGAAACCAACAGAGAGTCCACTCTCTGATTTCAGTATTTTTATATACAGAAAAAACTGTTTGTTTGCTTGCACTATGTAAAAAAGAATAAAAGAGAGCAAGGAAGTATTAGTCATTGCAATTCTTTGTATCTGCTTCCTTTTATAGTGCTCTGGAGTTAACAGCAGCAGCAATGTGAAAAATATTTTGTCTAGGGATGTCAAAGAACCATCTGCATTGAACATGATACAAATTTAATAATCATCACAGTGGTAGAAAAGAACTATCACAATTCTGTGTTTCTGAAGTTTAAAATATAATTAAGAAGATTAAATCTAATTTATAAATCTAACTATATTAAGATGGGAAGAGAAAACAAGTCTAACTGCACATGCACAGCATTAAGTATGATACTATGGCCAGCTATTGATC
Organism: Indicator maculatus; assembly: GCA_013399975.1. NCBI lineage: Eukaryota > Metazoa > Chordata > Aves > Piciformes > Indicatoridae > Indicator > Indicator maculatus. The sequence continues at coordinate 104,585 of VXBD01010330.1, forward strand.
CACTAGTACTAGCCTTTGTAACTATATTAAGCAAGTATTAATTTAATGTTTCAATAATTTTATCATCTTCTGTCATGCAATCTCCCATCTCATCCCTCCAGATTTCTAATTTCCTCCTTGATTAATTCTCTGCTTTGAAAGTAATGAAAAGTTTTTTGAGTTACGAATTCCATTTCTATCTAAAACAACTCATATTCTTCCTTCTACTTATTTCATATACCCTTTGATTATGTTCTTAGACAACTTCTTATTCTTAATCATTTTTACTTGCTGTTTCAAAATTGACATTAATTGGGTTTTTTCAGACCTATTCCTTCTTTTTATAAATTATAATGTAAGTGCTCAGCTAGGATTTCTACCTTTACTCCCTAAACATTTCTATCTACAAATAAAATGCATATATATATATATATTTTACTGGCATAAAAATATAAATAGATTAACATATTTGTCTGTGATTTATGCTAAGTTTTTAACTTGTCTGCTAAAAATTTCAGGCTATAGGCTTTTCAAGCATAAACTTTTAGTTTCAGGTACCCATCTGAACAAACATGTCAAGTTTTGTTTCTTTTCTTAATTGTATATAATAAGGCTTATATTTCATCACAGTATAAAAGAGTTGGTTTTTTGTTGTTTTATTGTGTCCCCTCCATCCTGAAAGGTTGTTTTTAATAAAAATTAGATACATGAAACTCTAATTTAAGTGGAAAAGTGGTGGCTGGCACATATTTATCATTACAAATATTTTGGTACTACCTTTGCTATTCCTACCTATTTATTTTTTTTAAATGATTTCACTTTACAAGACACTGTGTAAAATATAATACTACAGAGGTAGCAAAGGCCAGATGAAAACAATAATACATAAACCATATCACTAAACGTGTTTAAAAAATGAATGCTATACAGTTGTTGAAACAGATCTGTTTCCTCAGGCAGAGATCTCTTTCTGCCACAAGAAGTTATAACACTTCATGATATTATTACAGTTCTTCTGGGCAATTACGAGAGATTCTCGGAAGAAAAGGAATAGAAGATGAGTGACTTTACTTCTTCGGGCTTGGACGACAGCTGTTTACAACTCTGTCTCTCTCATTTTTGTCTGTAGTAAAGGTACATAAATTGTATTGAACAATATGAAGTAGTAACATTATAGAATGAAACTACTTATTTTCTGTGATTTTATCTGTTTTTTCACACTTTGTCACTAGGTGAAATACTTGAGAATACTTTGTATATACTTTGACACTTGTATTCACAGCAATTATACATTTGCTCACTCAAAAACTGTGATGGTTTTCCTTCATTTTCTTTCATGGCAAGCCCACCTCTCCTCCACAGATGATGGAAACCAGCTTTGTATATAGATTTGTGATTTTTTGATTCTAACTCAAACTCTGATTTAAACTTGCCTCATTATTGGCTCATTTATCAATGCATTTATCCACCTGTGTTCTCTGTCTCTCATAAGACATTTCCACTTGTCAGAGCTTTTAGAGGGGAAACATAAAGGGTTTCCTTCCTCTGCCTGGTTATCTGTTCTCATTAAACATAGAGAAAATGAGTTATCTTCAAGATTTCTATGCCTCAGACTTATCTGAGAGAAACTGATCAAAAAGCTACTGGGAGGAGATGCAGCACAGTGGGTGAGACACAAAAAATATGATCATATAGAATTCGTTCCCTAAAAGCATAGAAAGGAACAGTAGTGAGAGAAGAAAGAGCCTACACATCCGATGTTAAGCAGAACTAAAGTTCAACATGAATGAATCTTGTGTGTAGACTATATATCATATATTTTCAGTTTTACATTTTAAAAGTAACTACTGTAAGACTGACAGAAATTACATCTTCTATTTTTTGTTTTCCAGAAGTCCAGAGAAACAATAATTTGTTTAAAACTTTTGTCTATCTGTAAATGGATAATTATTTCCAAAATGTTCTGTTCCATTTGCAAAGATAAGAAACTTAAGCTGACACCTGAAAAGTAGAAAAAAAGACTAAGCTAGATGGTTATATGCAAGCAATCATTATGACATATGTTTTACCTCTTGAAATATCATCCAAATAGTGTTCTTGGTAAAAACTTGTCTGAAAAATAATTTATTACACTGTGGAAAATTAAATGACCATTGATTTTCTCAGAAAGACAGATTACTTACAGAGCAGCCACAGGTCCTAGCTTATGAAATTACTATAAATTGTAGTGTCTATTACAGTAGTCAATAGCCAACAGAACAATTAATAGCTATAAATCATATAAAACAGCTACCAATATCTACTAATCGGAACAGACATTTTTTCTTACAGCTCTTGTGTTTGAAATGATATTATACTGATGAAACTTCAAAGGAGTATTTTTCATAAAATGGTTCAGAAAGATGAGTACAGCCATATTAATGAACTGACCTCTCTGATTTTCCTCTTCACCATGGCTGCAGGACTGGTTAGACTTCTGTCTTCTTCCTTTTCTTGAAGGCAGAACATGTGTTGGAAGTGTTCTAACTTACACAAGGACTTGGACACCATTCTCCAAACAACTCTCCATGCACAAAATTCTTTATCTGATTAAGCTTTAGCTACATTTTTATTTAGCAATTAGGAAATATTATTCTTCAGGCAATTTTCTCACCAAAAAAAAAAAAAATCTTGCTGTTCTTTCACACCTTGGCAGAGGAGATGTGTCTTTTAGGACCTAAGGAACTTAAAATCTGAGTTAGCCTATTTAGAGTAGAGAGATTATTTTATCTTTCCAGAAATCCTGATGCTCAATGGTTTTACCAAGGTTAACCAAATAGAAATTTGTCTTCTCCCTCAGACTGCCTTGTCCAGAGAATCCTTAAGAAAATGCTTCAGTGACAAACTCATTCAGTCTTACTTACCACGTTCAAAACTCATCTGAAACTGAACTTTCCAGCTGAACAGCGTAATGGAATCTGCATCCCTCCCTGTGTCAGAGTGCCCCTTACACTGAGATTCTGCAGCCTCATCCTTCCTCTTTGACTTCGACCTGTGTTCTAGTCCCATTTACCTCCTGCTGTGTGATGGTCTTGCCATCATCTACAACCCAACTACAATATGTCTGTCAGTAAAGCTCTTTTACACAAACTGAAGTTTTACAATTCTGGAATGAACAATGTCATAAATACGCTAGCCAAAAAATGTCTTTTAAAATATTGTTGGGAATAAGGGCAAGCAAAGCAGACTGCTGGGTTGAGAAAAGGGATGAAAACACAGCAGCAGCAATAGCTTTTTTTCCTTCTTATATAGCTATCTCATTTACATAAACAGGCTTATGTTAAACAGAAGTCAGGGATATGACGATGAATCCCCAGAACGTTATGGGGTGCTCAAGAGGAGGATGGGATAAAAGGATGAGAAAATCTTTCTCACAGAATGCTGAAAAGCCTCTCACCTTAAACATGCACCGTTCACAGGGTTTCTTATCTGAAATCCACACATTCCAAGGCAGAGCCAGGCAGAGCTGCTTTTATCTTTGGTCTGTCTGGTTAGAAGTCAGTTCGAACTTTTTGAAAACAGCTCTTTGCGATCTTTTAAAAGAAGTTCCTTGAACTTCACTCTTGACTCATCTTTTGACACAAATCACACATTCTTATGAATATTAGTAATAATATTCATAACAACAATTTATTCATGAGGAATTTCCAGAAAAAAGAATCTTATGTTGGGAATGGCCCTGTAGCACCTAAATACCAGTAAGCACAGCAGTTATAATTCCTGCATCTTTGCCTGCTTCTGGGAAGCATATCATCATCTTGGCATTTAGCTGTTTTGTTTTGTTTTGTTAAGAACATTAACAAATATATCTTTATACATATAACACACTCTTATATCCCATTCACTGCTTTCTGGGAACTTCAAATGCATCAGTTTATATGTACAATATAATTTGTGTATATATATATGTACATATATATATGTACAATATAATTTACTTCAATTATAACGTTTAATAAAATATTCATGAAAGTGGCCTCTTGTTGAAATAGACCATCCGTTTACTTAAAGATAGGGCTGCACACTCACAGGTATAATCCATTAGGCAAGCTAATTGACATCTTGACCAATAGATTTTTCAGGACCTCTCCTCATGAATCTTGACAAAGGCTAGTGGTCAAGGTATCAATTCTCACACCTACTGGGTGACAACTACAAGTAAATTAAATGCATTTTTAATAGAATACTCTAAGTGATCCTATTTCAATGGATAGACACTGCCATGAATATTTATTTACTACTGCCTTTAATGGAACCTAATACTGAAGGACACTTACATTACAAAGAAGTCAAGACCTGTTAATTATCCAAAACCACCACTTATAATAGATTGCTGGGAAAAAACTAATTTCCCAACAGTTTATCAGATTTTTATCTAGCACCTGATGATTTATTGCTATTAGTAAAACTAAATACTTGTCCACTTTTATGGTACTAATATAAATTACAGGTATGGAAAATTTCTTAGCTCAAATTAGATCTTGTTTTAGCAAACCTCTTCTCCCCTGCTTATCTTTATAAATATGCAGCCTCCAAAATGCCTTATATAAAATTAGTATAACACCTGTACAGGGGCATAATGGATCAGGGGCTTGAAGTGGTGAGTATGAAATGTTATTGATATGCTTTGGCTGAACTTTAAGTACTATGAAATAATCCAACATCCAGTCACCAACATCTAATAGAGTGGATAATCTTAATTAAAAAATTCTGTTAGTCTGAACGGGTTATAGCACCTGACTTTCTTTGACAAGAATAGGGAGATATTATTATTCCTACACATACCTGAGGAAGACATTGCTGAAAGTGTAATGACATTTTTTCCATTTTGCTACATATATCCTCTATGCCAAATCACAACTTTTATCAAGTGCTTATATGGATATTTCTCTAGGGAATACTCTACAGGAAACTCTCCTGAGTTAAATCTAAAACTAAAGATTAACTAAAGATTTCCAGCCATAAAGCATTTTAAAAATGTGGTTAGAAGTAAGAGGAAGTATAGAAGAACAGCCTTTCTTAATCCTAAAATATAGGACGTTGTGCAGTTTTTCAACATTCAGCATCATTGTTCACTTGAAATTATCCTGAAAATGTAAACTTCCTTGAATTTATATTGCCTACTGAAATATTGCCACTGCTGCAGCATTCTTCATCAACACTATCAGCATGGAGAACCATGCTATTTCATTTTCCTAATTACATTATCTTCATGACATTTCCATGAGAGATATATTTCATGTCTATTTAGATGAGATAATGTGGAGGAGATGTCATTCAAGAAATGTTTACTTCCTAGAAACAGTAAGAATATATATGCATGTTATATGCATGGAACAAAACCTTTTCCTTGGTTCAAGTTACATGGACCATCAACTCTTGAACTACTAATACTACTCTATGTTAAGAACACTTTTTTTTAAAATCTTGATCTCATTTTATTCAAGAAATCTTAAAAACAAACATGAAGAGATCAGTAACTTGAATTTCAGTTAGATAATGAGATTCTCAAACATGTAGTGGAAACACTAGAGCTCCCATTCCTATGTTAGTAAACAGGAAGGTAAAAAGGGGATACAGCTCTGAAGGATGAAGATTCAGATGTTAGAAAAGGTCTTCACAACTGGGAAAGGAAGAAAACTGCTGAATTACAGAAAAGAATAGAGAAGAAACAAGATGCTGGAATGCAACAGAAAGGGTTTGAAGGCTCTAGAGGGAAAAGTTGACATATCTGAAGGAAAAAAAAAAATGACCTCCTGCTGATACAAAAGTAATGGAATGACCTAATAGGATCTGTCTAAAAAACAGCACTTCAGGAAGCCACAAACAAAACAAAAAGTCCTCAACAAACAGCAAAACAAAGAAAACAACAAAATAAATAAAACAAAACAAAAAATAAAAAGAAGAGCAAATTCTTTGTGTTTTACAAAGCTTATAGAAGTTTTAGGTGTCTATCAAAAGTCTGAGGGTTGAGAAGGGAAGATGTTGCATTGTTTTCCAGTCACATGGTGTTTTGAAAAGAAACTATAGTTGAATCTTGGGGGGGGTGAAGGGGGCATCTTAAGCCTTAAAAAAAAAAAAAAACAAAACAATTTGTAGGAAGAAAAGCAATCTTAGAATCCTCAGTAGCATCTTCTCCAAAGAGAATGACAGTCATTTTGAAAACAAGGTAGGTGCTAATTTGCTCACATACACCAGGTGCAAAACACAGCTGCTAGATGGCCGTGACAGAAGAATAATTTTTGCCTGACTGCTTTGTGGCTTTCAAAGCTACCCAGTCAATTGAAAATATTGATTATAAGCATATCTTTGGGTCAGTCAATAAAATTTAAAGGATGTTTCAGGTTTGTATTTCATTTCACTCAAAATCCAGAGACACATTTTTATGTATTTGATGACATCTTGGGAATGAACATTAGTGCATCATTTTGGCAATGAAATATATTCAGTATTTGACAACTAGACTTGATAGGGAAGAAAAGGAACAACTTTTCTGATTATAAGGTGCAAAAATCTTTAGAAGTGCAAGTCACTGATCACTGTTAAAATAATCTATAATACTTTTAAAGATACAATGAATATTTCCAAAGATGTCTTGATAAAATCCCAGAGGTTAATGCATACTTTCATTCTTTTTATAAAGAGCAGCAGTAAGTATTAATTAACACAAAATTAATAAGGTATGCAACCTAAACTTTGTTTCTAGGAAGGGTATGCTTAGCTGAAAGGAAAAAAAAAACAAATTTTAGAAAATCTCAACATCAGATATTTCCCGTTCTCACATTAATGACAAAATATGGTAAAAAACTCTATCCAAGACGGCACTACACTAGGGAAGGTAGTCTAGTCAAGGAATTAATTTGATTTAAAATTTCACATCTTCTTATGTGATTCTTCAGAACTACGTTCAGAATCAGTCTTGTTGAACTGGTGTGGAACAGAACAGTTTTGTTCAGTCCATTGATGACGAACAGAATCACAGAATTAAACAGGTTGGAAAAGACTTTCAAGATCATCCAGTCAAACCTATCACCCAACACCATCTGATCAAGTAAACCATGGCACTAAGTGACTCATCCAGTCTTTTTTTGAACACCTCCAGGGATAGTGACTCCACCACCCCCCTGGGCAGC
>VXBD01010330.1:112149-139320 GCA_013399975.1 Indicator maculatus
CCCCACCTGCCTACAACCTCCCTTCAGGTAGTCGTAGATGGCAATAAGGTCTCCCCTGAGCCTCCTCTTCTCCAGGCTAAACAACCCCAGCTCCCTCAGCCTCTCCTCATAGGGCTTGTGCTCCAGACCCCTCACCAGCCGCGTTGCCCTTCTCTAGACACGTTCGAGCCACTCAACGTATTTCTTAAACTGAGGGGCCCAGAACTGAACACAGTACTCAAGGTGTGGCCTGACCAGTGCTGAGTACAGGGGCAGAATGACTTCCCTGTTCCTGCTGGCCACACTATCCCTGATCCAGGCCAGGATGCCATTGGCCTTCTTGGACACCTGGGCACACTGCTGGCTCATGTTCAGCCAGCTGTCAACCAGTACCCTCAGGTCCCTTTCTGCCTGGCTGCTCTCCAGTCACTCTGTTCCCAGGCTGCAGCACTTTTCTTCTTCTGTTGCTTCTGCTTGCAACCCCTCTCTCTCTCTTTTCTATGGCCTTGCCAGGGTATCTCTGTTTCGACTAATGTGTGAGGTAACAGGAAGTAGGAAGGCAGTGGGGGATGAGTTGAACAGGTCCCCTGGATCTGTCCAGGGGGGTCTGAGGAATTCCGTGTTGTTTATAAATTGTAAATAAATACATAAAAAACATATATTGTATATTTTTAGCATATTCGTTGCGTTTCATATTTCTAGATTTTAGTTTGCTTGGGTTTTTTTTTGTTGTTGTTGTTGGTGGTTTGGGGGTTTGTTTTGGTTTTTTTTTTTTTTTCCTTTGGTTTGGATTGGGTTTTTTTGCTTAGCACCCAGAGAAGCTCTTTGTTCACTCCTAAAGTCACATTGGTGTACCAGTCAGCCTTGTGTCATTTGTTCTTGTTGCAAGGACCATTCTAGTCCTTCTCTAGCTGCCTTTCATCTCACTTTTTCTGACTTTTCTCAGCACATTATGCAAGTCACATAGCCTCCATCGATCTAACATTAAATTCCTCTGGCAAGACAGGCTAGTACTTAACATATTTCAAAAGACACTATGGCACAAGGTAGCATAAATGATTTGTTAGAAGTGATATAGGAAACCTCAAGGCCAAGACATGAACCAGTGTTTTCTGACTACCCAAAGAGTACTTTATGTGAGTGATGGCAGTTTTTAAAAAAAACTTCTATAACTCCAGCAAATCCCAGAAGTACCTTTACGTATTTTTTTTTTAAAGGCAGAAAAATCTTTATAAAATGGGAGATGGTAAAAACTCAATTATTATTTTTTAGGATTTACATATCTAGGGACAAATTCAGGGATATTTATGTCTACAAGATTGAATACATTATTTTGGTATCTAATTCATAAAAGCATTTTTGGTTTAGTTTTTGTTTTCCATTTCTGTCTTAAATTTAATCCAAAACCACATTCTTTCATCTTACAGTCTGTGGAAACTAAACAGCCAACAGGTCCTCACAAGGTATAAATGCCTGGTCCAAAGGAAATTTTTCCATTCATTACAGATTTTCCCTACAGTTTTCCTTCTTTGCCACTCTTCTTCACATTTTCTTTTTTTATATCAAGTTCGAAAAGGTAAAACAGAAGTCATATCTACTAAGCATTTAAAACACCCATTAAAATAAAGCAATTAGAAGATTCCTGAAAGAAATCTCTTATTTGCTTGGGGTAGTTTCATATTCACTGAAGTAAATCAATGTTGGGCACTGAAATTCTATTTTGATACATTAGTGTCCTCTGAACACATAGGTGCTTAAAAGCAGCTGCCAGGCCTTCATGGTGGCTGATACCAACAAATTTAAAGGGTTTCATTATCTCTGGAATTCCTTCCAGTTCAGATAACAGCAATACCAACCACAACATCAACCTCTATAGTAAAGGAAGTAGCTTAAATTTTTGTGGAACTCAATACAGATTTACTGATGAAGCAAATATTTTTAAATCTCTCCCCCTTTATTTTTTTTAATGCAAAAATTACAGAGCCCAGGAAGAAATTTCCCAACAGAATTTCTTTTCTGTACATACTATTCATCTCCACTAGTATCAGTGAGCTGTAATGGCTAAGATGATGAGTGCCTGAGGTAGGACTGGACAAGTACTTTTTGCATCAATTGCATTTTACAAACTGCTTTTATTCGAGGAAGTGAGAGATGGGTAGGAATAAGCTCTGCATGGAGAGAACATTGCCAGAATTACTTACTTTGTCATCTCTGAAATTATGAGACCATAATTATACATTCAGGCACAGCTTCAGATAACATTCATACATAGTCAGGAGGACAGAGCCAGGTTCTTCTCAGTGGTGTTCAATAACAGGACAAGGGGCAACAGGTGCAAGCTGGAGCATAGGAGGTTCCACATAAACATAAAGAAAAACCTTTTCACTGTGAGGGTGACAGAATACTGGAACAGGCTTCCCAGAGATGTGGTGTTTTCTTCTCAGGAGATATTAAAAATCCACCTGGATGTATTCCTGTATGACCTATTCTAGGTGATCCTAATCTAGCAAGGGGATTGGAGTATATAATCTTTCAAGGTCTCTTCCAACCACTAACATTCTGTGATCCTGTGATTCTGTGTGATTCAACTGGAAAACCTCCAAGCTTCATGCAGAAAATAAAGAAACAGGAAGTTCGTATTGAAAGAGAGAGCAATCTCCTTTTGCACTTAGAGGCAGCCTCCACATCCTTCCCTTGTGAGATTAAAAACAAATTGCAGTCAGACTGCAATGGAAAGGTGCCCTAAAGCATATGCAAACACAAAACAAATGGGCTACAGGTCACATTGTAAGCTGCTATTAGCAAGTCTTTTATATGTGAAAAGGACCTTACCTCCTGATAACTCAAAAATAAAAAAATGCCCCCCTGCTCCCCCAAAAAAATGAAAAAAGGAAAATCAAAACAAGCAAACAAACAACAACAAAAAAATCCAAAGAAAATAAGACCAAACCAATAAAATGACCTGACAAACTAAGTTGTAGAAATCCGAAGGTAAGAGGAACACAAAGATAATACATTTTCCTCACATACTATGTGAGGAGAGATTACTTAAGTACTTTGTTCTAGTTTTTTCCTACTCCCAACAAAAATAGACTGCTGACATTGCCTAGGAAGTCAGGTTTCAGACCATAAGCATTCTTTAAAAGAGATGATTTTTTCAAGCTCAGATTAGTCATTGTTATCAATATTATTACTGCCCAGTTAAAAAACAATACTTTTTTTTTCTAACCCTAACACATTTCACTTCTCTTCTGAATAGTGAAGTTAAACAATGTTCTAGGTTTCAATGCATAGGCATCACTATGCTTCTTCACAAATAAATGTTTTATAAGCAGGTAGGTAACCAGGTGTCATGGATTGAATCGAACCTGCTGCTGTTATTCATAACATGCTGCAGTCATGCCTGCTTCAAAAATTAAAGTGCTGCCTGGAGTAAAGTATTATGGTGCTTGAAGTTCAGATCGCAACATGGGAGGCTTCCTGTTCCAGTTGCTGCTTCTGAGTTCTGGGTGGTTTTGGATGTTGGTCTTTTTGGGATGGTGAGGGAACAAGAAAGGATGGGAGAGTACTTTTCTGGCTTGGGCTTTCGGCTCGCTTGCTTCTTCTTGTTGCTGCTTTGCACCATGCTTCTTCTGCAAACAGGATAAGGTAATTATGCATTTTTTACCATGTTTATCTGACTTTTGATCACTAAACTGTATTTTTCTCTCATTTTCTTGGTCTGAATCCCACGTTTTTGTGTGTTACTTTTCCCTCACTTCTGTGATGGGAATATAGCCAGGTTAACCCACTGGTTCGGTTTGACCCCTTCTGTTCTGATTCAAACCATCACACCAGGTCATGTAGGTCAGAGAACAACTTTAAAGGTATACTTCTGTTAATTTATTTTCCCAATACATCCTGAAAGAAAACAAACAGAAATCAAAAAAACTCTCTAACAAGAACTAAATGAAAAAAAAGGAGAAGTGTTCTTTGGAGGCTCCTTATAATTAGTTGAAAATGAAATAGTTGACTGAATTATTTATATGTTTACTATGAATTGTGGAACAGAAGACATATCTCACTTAAACTGAATGAGAAATAAACTAGATACAATCACATCATAGTTGGCTTGGACCACAACAGGTTCAACAAAATTAATAATACTAGACTTTCCAGATGAATAGTTTGGCATGTATATCCTGATTAATGGCTGTGAACTCATTTTGGTTCAGAGGAAAAAGAAAAAAAACAACCCTGAGAGGCATCACACAGGCACCTCATTGCTCATGAGACAATGATAGGAACTGATGTTGCACTTGACAGGTTCACAGGAATCATCTCTAATAAGATAACAGTTCAGTGTAAGAGCATTAGCCAGCAACCCACTGCTGCCTGTTTGTAGATCCTGGAGACATAAAATGTAGTGTGCTCCATAGTGCAGAGGGCAGATGGGTTCTGTCATGTTGCAGGTCATTCACAGCGGAACTGACATGCTTCAACTCTCAAGTAATATTCTCGTTTTCAATAAAAATGAAAACCTAATTTAAAATATTGGACCATCAAGAGGAAAAATTAAAAAAAAAGGAAAAATCCCCAGCAGAGGAAAAATTATCTGTGCAAGAATTCCAACCGATGAAAAATATTCAAACACAGGGTAATATATGGCCTAAATAATTGTTGTAATTTCAAGTGGCTACTATTTAAGCATAGGAATGTGTTTATACATTGTCAGGATTTATAGTGTCCATGGAGAAAAAGTTTCTAATTTACAAGGTGAGTATCCCCAAAGAGGATTAAATAGCTTTTAAAGTATGTCATTATTTTTCTGTATCATTATTTGCTATTAATATAGCATCTCAACATCTGCCAGAAGGATTGTAACCATATAATAAACCAAGAGAAGTGAGGCTAGCTAGTACTTTTGCTAACAGGTTCAGCAATAGCACAGTAGGATAAAGGAATGAAGATCTTGAACTATAATTCTATTACTTTTATTAGTGGAATACCATAGAATCATAGAATCAACCAGGTGGGAAGAGACCTCCAAGGTCATCCAATCCCACCTATGCTGGTTGCCTGGGAGAAGAGACCAACCCCCACCTGCCTACAACCTCCCTTCAGGTAGTTGTAGACAGCAATGAGGTCACCCCTGAGCCTCCTCTTCTCCAGGCTAAACAACCCCAGCTCCTTCAGCCTCTCCTCATAGGGTTTGTGTTCCAGGCCCCTCACCAGCTTCGCTGCCCTTCTCTGGACACGTTCCAGTACCTCAACATCTCTCTTGAATTGAGGGGCCCAGAACTGGAAGCAGTACTCAAGGTGTGCCTGACCAGTGTTGAGTACAGGGGAAGAATAACCTCCCTGGTCCTGCTGGGACACCTTCATCAGAAATAAGGTTTAAGAATTTAATTCCATACAAGGATTATCCTCCTAAAAAGAAAAAAAAAATGTGTTTATGTAACAGTTCAGTAAGAAAGATTCTCTATTATATAGAAGTTACTTCATCTAAAGGAATGTTATTCTTATTGTCAACCCTGCATTTCAAAGATTTTTTTAAAGCATTATACAATCATAGAGGCTGTGTTAAAAGCTGGAGAGCAAAGATCAAGAAAATAAGCTTGGTTTGCAAAGACTAGAGATACAGATGAAAACTGAAATTGAAATAGCAGAGCAAAGAAACCTCTCAAAACCAGTTCTTTTCTTTTTTTTTTTTTTAGTCAGAAGTCTTATTTTCCCTGCTTTTCATAAGAAAAATGTAGTAAATTACTTCAGTTAGTTCAATGGATTGTTGACTCTGTTTTCCTGCTTGTACATTGCAAACTCCCACATGCATTACCCATTCCTGAAAACGAAGAAATTGCTAGTAAGGAAGGGAGTATAGGTTTGGTTTTGTGTTTGTAATAACTAGGGCTTCAAAATTTTTCTAAAGCTTCCCTAAAATGCATTTTACATTTGAAGTCAATGGATCAGAGAAGTTTCACTGGATACACCTAAGAGACACTATTGTTGCATCATTTATGCTGAGGGAAAATATCAAGTTGAAAAACTTCAGGAGAAAAGAAGTTATATACCAACAGGAGAATATTTTTGTTTTACACTTCCCTCTTGAAATTCCTCATTATATTTTGTTTCTCTGAGTTATTTTCTTTCCTTCTCCTTTTGTTACTTAGGGTGCTTCTCCAGAAACTTAATTTTAGCAAATATTTTAAGTATGTGCTTTGCTTTAGCAAACATTTATTTATCAGACAGTCTTAATGCTAACCTTTATTCCTATCAACTTCGTTTGTTTTCTTGAAACAATAATTCTTCTTTCAGTTCTAACATTTCTCATGTCCTTTTACCACCCAAGAACCCCTATTCTGGAAATTTAATTTTTAATATGAAACTATGCAATATTAAAAAGCACCACATTTTCTGTTAGCCATTATTACCCAGGATGTAGACAGAGTTTGAGCAAACATGAATTTGAACAGAACCATATCTAATTAAACTATAGATGAAGATAATACAGTCCTGTTTCCAAGAAACAGTGGAAAAATCAGAAGTAATTCTCACTGAATCTCAATTTATTTCCCTATGACTATGATCATCTTTAAATACTTAATTTTAATCATTCCCATTTAAAATGAAATATCAAGCTTTTTTTCTACAAAGGAGAGTGCATTACAAGTGCAAATTCATTACAGTGTGACATTATGGCATTAGCAATACCTTCATAACTTATTATGCCTGAAGAGTTTAATTTCTAACAGTTAACTCACAAAGGCTGAACTCCTTATTTTAGAATAAGGCAATGAAAATGCTCTGTTGCCCCTGCAGCACTATTTCCAAATCCTTTACACTGTAGTGAAGGATTTTCACACAAGTTAATCTACCAAAGTGTCTACAAGCGACTGCCAGTCAGATGCTTGGGATTTTTGTTTTATTAAGGGTCATTTTCTGCTCAGCAATTCCAGAAACTTCCTTTAAATACATAATGTTAAAATTTGTTTAGTGCTTGTTTTTCTGATCTCTTTATTTATCATAAGAACCTTTTTTTTTAAAATCCATACTTAGTTGATATAATGCATATGAATAATCCAGAAGATAACTTTATAAGAGGTATGAAATAAGTAATCATTTGCCCTACTTATCCTTCTAAGTAGACACAATTTTCACTTATTCTTTTGGTTTCTTTTCTGCAGTAGACACAGGTAACTAAAGCAGAAGGAAAAAGTACTGCATATCATTAGTAGATTAATCTCATTGGAAAACCCCATCTACAGATATAACTTGTGGAATATTTAATGATATGAGGATGCTTATGAACTATAAAATCACAGGGTTTCATTGTAACATGGGAAAGTTCCACTTTTTATTGTGTTCACATGCTCTTTCCAGTTCTGTTTAAGTATTCATGGTAATTCATCACTGTTTCGGTGTGGTCACAGAGGGATCTGAGGAGAAGCAATGGTAAATGCTGTGTGCTAAACGGAGGCAGATGAGGAACTTCTCTAGTAACAGGCAATCAGGGTTTGAGCACACACTCCCAGCTGTGGGAACAACAGACTGATCCCAGACTGAAATCCAGTCACATAAACAAGTCATTAAGAAACAAATCAACTAGCCCTAATACAAGTGGTAATTATTAAATAAAATGTTGACTTCTGACTGTTGAATTGAGACATCTCTACAAAAGATAACTGTGGTACTAGCTAGCAGATACTGCTCATTCTCCAGAACTGGCTTTTTGACTACTGATATCTTTTCTTCAACATTTCACAGATTCATAGATTCATAGAATGATTTGGGTTGGAAGGGACCTGAAAGATCATCTAGTTGCAACTCCCCTGCCATGGACAGAGACACCTTCCACTAGAGCAGGTTGCTCAAAGTCTCTTCCTTTCCCTTCTCCCAGCTGCAATATAGATTGTCTATTGCTTAAAGTCAAGTCAACTACGTTTAGAACTCAAAATTAGTTCTTTACTTCTCTCTTATAAAATAGTACTCTGAGACCTCCAAGTAGAAACAAGTGAAATACTAAGAGGCCAATTAAAAAAAAAAATTAGAAGTTATCATTTTTTCATGAGATACATACATTTAATATGTCACAAAGCTAAAACATTCTCCTTGAACACCATTCATCTACTCATGACTGTTTTGTCATCAGCTTCTCTTTTCTTTTTCCTTATAATTATTCTTATTTAACACAACAAAACATAAAATGTTTTGCCCTGAATTATTTAACTATTTTATGTCATGAGAGAACTGTTGGTGAATAATCTTGCCACCTTCTAAATGAGACATATATAACTGACAATTTTTGCACCCATAATATGCACCACTAGAAATGCAGACCTCTGTAGGAAACAACATTGCTTACAATCATACGAGAAGCTGTGTTTCTTGACAATGAGTAGACATAATTTTATTTTTCAAAAACTTTTTGTAAGATTGTGTCTTTTTCTGTAAAAGAAGGAAGAAAAAAAAAGTGAATCTGCTACATATAGTAATAACAAAACTGTGAAGGGCTAGGCTATCAAATCAAGAGTGTCTAATGTGTCAGGAATTAGACAGATGTAACTCGATTTCACTCGTAAGCTTCTGAAAAGGCAGTCCTGAATGACAGATCAGTCTATATCTCTTGTACTTAATACTTCAAATGTAGATACTAGACACAAGCTTTCCAAAAGCATACAGAACATAAAGGCATATGAGAGCAAAGCAAAGGAAACATTTCTGTTGATGATTAACTGCATTTTAAAAGCAGTTGCAAGCTTAAAAATATCTGTCTGGTCTCTGTAAGAAGTTAAGATTCAGACTTTGTAGTAATCACTTAAAACCCTGAAATTTAAAGTAATGAAACTAGAGAATTTTTTTGAAAATACTTTCAAACTTGTTACATAAGACATATCATTGTGCCATTAAATCTAGGAAGTATTAATCACTATCTACTTAGAAGGAAAAAAAATCCTGCTCTTTACCTATTGTAATAGAAGATACTGTATGTTTAACAAATCAAATCAGAGCGTAGTAAATACAACTGCAATGAGTATTTAATTTTCCGATAAATTTTGAAGTTGCTGTCTTCAACTCCTGCTCTGAATAAAACACCACTGATCAACATTTGGCTAAAAGCTGAAAAGACTCTATTATTCTAAATATTGCCTGTCTTTTAACTATATTTGATTGCCATAAGCAACACTGGACTTTTCAAGCATTTATGAAAAAAAAAAAATCAAGTTNCAATCCTTCTTATTTTGTTAACATGACCATGTCTTCTCCCATCTGCTCACTTGTGTTTTGGTGTTCCAGGAAAATCTGCCCTCAGAGGCTACTATCCAACAGAAGATTACCCAATTACCAATGTAGAGTTACAAATATAGCACAAAAATAGGTTATGCTGCCAGGAAAAGGATTTGTGCACCTTTTCTATTCCCTGAAGAAATCAGATTTCGACTGTGGTAGAAGCAACTGAGAATCAACAACTAGAGTATTTTTTTTCCTGGTGAGCTCTAGTTTTACCAAGACAATGACAAATAGCAAGCATTAGTTTGAAATGTTATTTGGGAAACATGTAGCTAAACCAAACAAAATCAAGCAAGCAAAAGCCCTAAACAACACAGAAAAGAATACAAAATGCCAGCAGCAAAGTGGCAATATTCACTTTATCTCTGGTGGTTACAATCCTTATTTGTAGGTTCACATACTACAATCTATTTGTTCTTATCTGGAAGTTTTGACTATCTTCCCCAGCACATTCTCTCCAACACTTTTCTCAAAGTGCTAATCAAAACAACACAGTTAGCCCTCTGTCTGAATCCTCATGCTTGCCTTTTTTGTTCCAACTGACTCAAACAGGCCTTAAAGTTTTCAATTCTGTATATACACATAGAAACATACATTTAAGTATAAATACATGTGCATATATTGGAAATGCAGATCAAGACCAGAAAGCTTCATGATCTACAACAAAAAGACTTTCACATTCTAGGCCAGCATAGCCTAGACTGTGATCTAGCAAGCATTTTGCTCACTAACAGGAAGAATTTTTCACCTTTTTACAGTATGACAAAAATTGTACATTTTGAGATGAAATCCAGCTTTGCCAAGACATTACAAAAAGTTACTGCATAGAAACACAATAACGAGTCAGGCCCACATTGTGTAGTGTTTCCTCAAATTTAATTAATTTATCTGAATTTAATTTCAAAAATTATAATTATTGAATATAATTATAAATATATATATTATTTTACATATATAAAATATATAAAAATATATATTTAAAAAGCAAGGCTGTTGTAAAATGCTGAATATTCTGTAGTTATAGGCTTTTAAATAGCACTTCTCAATGCAGAAAATCAGTTCATCCAAATATCTAGGAGAGAGAATTTGGGATGAACTTTCATCCCTTGTCTATGAAAACAGCTTCAAGTTCTAAGACACAAATAGATGGTGTCCTGTTATTGCAGGGATAAAGTAAAAAAAAAAACATTAATTTGTAGACAGACAGGAGATATTTGTAAATCATCCTATCACATTTATAATCTTCATAGAAGAATGTTAAATCACAATGTATGTAGCAAATAGTAGATTGAACTATGAAATGATGCCTATTCTGTAATAGGTTCTATTACATAGCACAGATTTAACATATAAAGAGGTAAAATTTCACATATGTATACAAAATACATTCATGCAACAATATCTTCTGTAAAGAAATCATGGAAGCTTCAATCTTCATTTAGGTAACTATGACATAACAAAAAGGCACAAGTATAAACCTACTTTGAAATATTCTACCTAAGTAAAGAAACTGAGATGGTGGTGAGGCCTTAGTGCAAGCTTATTTTACAAAATAATTAATTTCTTAGTTACTTACATAAATTATACAAGGCAAAACAAATAATAAGAACCCAAACACATTGGCATTACAATTAAAAAATCATAATACATGATTAGACACAAAATTGACAGAAGAAAGTGGTATCCTGATAAAAACATGTAATATATTATATTTCATAGACACTTGGAACTGAGTAAGACCAGATTTGAAAATTATCATGTGCTCTCTCGACAGTTTACTGAATGCTGGATGTCTCCCCATCACAGAGCTCTTTCTCTTCCTGGAATGTAAAAAAAAAGTGTCTCAGCTGGCATTAGAAGTATAAACTCACAATATACCATGAAAACCAAATCCAAACCAGAACAGCCTACCTATGAAAGCCAAGCTTATGTATATAGAACTAGTGAAACAGGGGTCTACTGAATATGACATAGCAGTTGACCTTGGTGCCCACCAAGCAGTTCTATCACTTCCCCTCCTCAACAGGGCATAGGAGAAAACAAAAGCTCATGGGCCAAGACAAGGACAGGAAAGTCACTCACCAATTAATCTCATGGACAAAATTGACTTGGGGAAATCAGTTTAATTTATTCTAAACCAATACCAGAGTAAGATAGTAAGAAATAAAACCAAAACTCAATCCACTTTCCCCTCACCCTTCCTTCTTCCCAGGATCAACTGCACTCATAACTGTTCCACCTTCTTCCCATGAACTCTACAGCCAGAAGGTAAAAGGACAGTAGAGTCCGTTCATATGATGTTATTTTTGCTGCTCCTTCCTCCCTATGCTCTTTCCCTGTACCAGTGTGGGTTCCTTCCCACAGGAGACAGTCCTTCACAAACTGTTCCAGCATGAGCCCTTTCCATGGGTTAAGTCCTTCAGAACAGACCCACAGGTCGCAGGTTCTGCAGGAGCTTGCTCCAGTATGGGATCTTTATAGGCTGCAGATTCCTTCAGGGTGCATCTACCTGCTCCACCGTGGTGTGCTCTAGGGGCTGCAGGTGAATATGTGCTCCACTCTTAACCTCTATAGGTTGCATGGGGACAGCCTGCCTCATCATGGTCTTCACATGGGCTGCAGGGTGCTCTGCTGCAGCACCTCGTGCACCTCTTCCTCTTTTTTCAGTGACCTTGGTGCTTGCAGGGTATTTCTCTCCTATTCTTATTCCTTTTATACTTTACTACTCCTTTTATACTTTCTTAAATGCATCACCAATAAGTTGCCACCATTGTCAGCAGTGGACTTAGATTTGGACAGTGGTTGGTCTGCCCATATTATAACTAGCTTTAGGAGTTTAATAGACGCCTCTTTAATGCAAATAAAATCAGCTCTTCCTCCTACTCACAAGCAATTATCTGTGTGCAACCCTACTATTTTCATGTGCATATTTTAATATATATGCATATATATATATATAAGCATGTAAATCCCAGTTGTATGTGACCTGCACTAATATATCCTGAAAACAGTTTCTACCTTGAAACACAAGAGAGCTGTACCTGAATAACTCCCATAAAATCAAAAGCTAAACTTTTGACTATACTCCGTTAGACTTCTAATCCAACTAAAGTCATGCATCATGTTTCAGTGATTGAAATGGAAATTAGCCTAACACGGGAACTCTTGGTCCTTATAGCCATAAGGTGAAAGTGCCTATACATAAGTTTTATAGTCTTTTAAGTGTCAGTCTATTTTATCTTCTAAGCTGTAGAGAGGTAATGATTGCTTCTAACCATTAAGCTATTAATTTCTCAATTTGATTCTCTCTGGTATGTTGTATTATTTGCCTACTGGCCTCTCACAAAGTTACCTAGATCTCTCTCAAAATGGAAAGTCACACCGTCAAAGACAGAAACTGGAAATTAAATGTCATTTTCATGAAAACCTTTAGTTAAGCCATTTAACTAAATGACAGTTACCCAAAAGTGTGGGTTTGGGGTGTTTTTTTGTTTTGTTTTTGGGGTTTTTTTTTCCCCTTAGATTAATCTAACATTAAATTCCTAGGAGTCCATGCAATTATTCATGCAATGATCTATTAGCAATGTAAAAAGGCTTCAAAAACTTAGACTCACTTATTCTATTTACTATTGGCAGAGGAGCAAGGAAGATGACATGAAATGTCACACAAATAGCTTCAGAGTATCAGATAAATAACCTGTGCACTTAAATGGTAAATAATCTTACAAATCTCCCAACACATCTCTCTATTATTTAAGAAGCTCAATAAACAATCCAGAGCTCCATTAGTTAATCGTCATGCCTGTTGAGGATCATCAACAGCCAAAATAAATCTCAAGTATTTTGTTTCAAGTTAGACAAGGAAAAGAAAAAAGCAAACATTGCCTTATATATATTCTGATATTCAACATTTTCCCAAAATTAGTGAAATTGTTTGACATGTACACATCCCACCATATTGGGTCAAAAACTTCAGTTCATTTAAATAAGTTTTAGTGGAAAATGGTTATTTTTTATGTATCTTTAAACAACATTTGATAAGAATTTAAAATATAAAGAAGACAGCTACAGCAGCACTACTCACTAATACCAGGAAAGTGAGAAGTACATTTTCACACACAGGTTTGTCAGTTTTCCTTATTTCATCTGAGTGTTTTGATAAGACAGGGTTTTAACTACTTTAGGATGAATTTATCATTCATGAATATGTTTAGAGTTTTTTCAAGTCCTTCAAGTACTTTGTTTTATTTTTAGAATGAAGTAAAATTAAGATATGTGGTATTTAATTAGTTATACTTTATAGTTAAAATCATATTCCTGTTTGCATTAGAAAAAATATTGCTACACATTTTCAGTGATAAACAAATACACACAGCAGGGGCTCAAAGCTATAAAAGCACTTCATGCTTGTTAAATTCAGTTGATCAAGAAGAAGCAGCAGATAATCAGTTATGGTCATAAAACAGTAGATTTCATTTCAGTTTTTTCTTACACAAAACATGAATCTTATTTTGTTTTCTTACAGTCCATTTCTTTGTTGTAATATATATCATACCAAGCCTATACAACAATAGAGAGCACATAATCTATTTACTACAAAGACATTGGCAAGATGTATAATGAATTTCTAAAGATCAATAGCATTTTACCTGGTCATTCAGTTTTTACTTTGTAAAATTCACTTGTAATTTATCACTACTACAATATAATCTGGTTTTAGCGTGACACCACAAATGGTAAATGCAAAGACAAATTACTGAACTGATATTCCTAACGTGGTTGGAAATGATCATAATTAGTTTTCATTAGTCTAACTAAAATAGCTTTAGTTTGGAATTTAATTAGCTACACCTTCATTTTAAACAAAGAATAAGTTGCTAGCAGAACAATTTTATTTTTAAGACCCTGTAATTCATACTACTTAAGAGTAAAACCATTTTATACACATACATTATTTTCCTATAATTTCCTATAATTTTAAAATAAAATACTTACAACATATATATGAGGAGCACACTCCTTTGATCTGTACTGTATATGTTGATGCAGATACTAGCAGGTATCAGAATTGAACTATAAGCAAAAGTAAGGAATCCCTGGTATCCATTAGGATATGTGTTAGCTGATGTTAGCTAAATTGTGACTGTGCAATATATTTTTGAAGCAACTGTGCTTAGAAATGATCACACTGTTGGATAAAAGTTTGGTAAAACAATTGTCCTTTCCAGAGTTTAAGATGGCATGACAACTTAAGCTTATATAAAAAGCAAATAAACAAACCTCCCAAACTTACTGTTCTATTTTCAGATGTCATTTTTCAATTTAATTTGAATATACTGGAACATGAAAGAAAATGTAAGAAAATAAACTTATAAAACATCCATTTTAGCTAGATTTCTTTTCTGTTTTCCATATATTTTTTGAATTATTTTGGTTACTACACAGTTATCTTCAACAACTGATATTTCCAAAGCCTCTTCTATAATGAAAAGTGACAAGTTATGGTCTTGCTTTCACCATTCCTTGGAAGTGTTTTGGGAGCACCATTCCCATTGTATTCATTCAGGAACTGAATGGGGTCCATATTACATGATCACTAGACTTAAATTGCAGACTTTCTCAGTTGTGGGGTTTTTTGGGGGGGGGAGGGTTGCTTGGGGGGGCTGTTGCTTTTTGGTTGGTTGTTCTTTCTTTTTGGAGGAGGAGGGGTTTTTTTTCATAAGTCTTTTCCTGATTTCAGAAGCAACTCATAGTTTATAGGAAAGTTATTAACTCACTGAAAGTCAATAGATAGCCAGAAAAATATCAGAATGATTGTTTCACAAGGCACTCTGAGGAACATTAAAATAATTCCCACTGATGCAGTTAAAAGTTTCTTAATTCTCTTAGAATACACAAAGTAGTTAATAAAAGGAAAAGTAAATCCTCCTTCTGTATAAGAGAACATCGAAATGAATGAGAGCAGATTTTTTTTTAATAGACTAAGAAATTAAAGAATAAGCAGTGGCATTGTTCTTTGTCTGAGTCAAAGTGATTTTGAGCAGCAGGTTTGGTGAAACCACTACTCCTTGGTCTAGGCATGCCTGAAAATGCCTGCAGTTCAAGAAAAGTCAGGTGTATAATTCCTCCTGTTCACTCTACTTATCAAATCTTTACTGGGATAGCATCAAGCTCCAGTTCCTCCATGGACCAAATAGCATCCCACAGCTAAACTTCAGGTGCACATCTTTAAAATTTAAGCCACACCATGAACAGAGGACTGTGTGTTCAATAGCAGGATTCCTGTGGCAACAAAATTCATCTCAGTGGAGCTTGATGCTTTCAAAGGATTTGTTTCACTGCATTCAGGAACTTCCTTAACGCATATTACACTGCACAGGACTACTGCAGTGTCTAGGGTTCGATGTGCTGGATCTGATGGTATTTGATACCATGCTGATGCCATGCCAGCTTTAAAACAAAAGTGCTGGCTGGAGCAAAGGATGATGGGACTTGGAGTTCAGGCTATGACTTGTGATGCTTCCTGATCTGGGTTTTTGCTGGCTTGTCTTCCAGCTTCTGGCTTGAGGTGTTGGTCTCTTCTGCTTTGCTATCTGCTGGCTTGGCTTGCTCATCCATACAGTGTTTTACATTGTACTATTTTCATTAATCTCTCTTTATCTCAGCCCACAGGGCCTTTTTTGTGTGTTTCTCCCACTTTCATTCCTGACCTGTATGGGGGTGGCTTGCTTGTTAGATCAGGCTGTCTTAAACCAGGGCATGCAGTGTAACAAGTTCTCCTGTTTATGCTGAGACATGCATGATAGGGATGACCAAATAAAAAACTACTGCAGACTTTGCACAAAAACAGAACCTCATCAACATCCTAGGTTTGCATTTCAGGTATTGCCTACATTTAGCCTGGTATCTGAAGCTAAATGTTAGAGAGTTGTTCTGTAACATGATGATGCCCCCCTCCCGCAGAGATGAGGGATTGGGAAAAGGAGAGATGACCCACAGATTAAAATGAAACACCCAAACACCAATCCCAATAAAAAGTATACAAATTTATACTCAGCCCAGAAAACATACAGTGGCCAGAATAAACAGGAAGGGAGTCCTCAATAGCAGAATGGCAAGAGAGATCCTATCCTTCTTGAGAAGAGCAGGAAGAGAAAGAAGAGGAAGAGACCAAGTAGAAGACCACCACAACAAACTTGCCCTTTTATATGGAGCATGACATTAGTGGTATGGGATACAGCTCTCAGCCATCTTGAGTCCACTGCCCTGATTGACACTGAACTGTTAACATCCTTCAGCCCACGGCTGGCCTATGATTCACAGAATCACAGAATGGCAGGTTAGAAGGGACCCCAAACATCATCTGGTCCAACCTTTCTAGGTAATAGTGCAGTTGGAAACAGACAGCCCAGCACCCTGTCAAGCTGAATCTCAAAACTATCCAACGCACAGGAATCCACTACTTCCCACGGAAGATTATTCCAGCGTCTAACTTCTCATTTTAATGTACAAGGGTGTTTTAATGGTGTCCCTTGGTTTGAGGCTTGGGGGGGAAAATAATAAAACACCACGAGAGAGCACAAATCTCAGAAGAAAGCAGCAAGCTCAGGTGAGTTTCAGTGGTCAGCAGGAAGCTGAGGGGATGTGGGTGTCCTGGATGCCTGCACTTTGGCCCAGCAGCAGCTAGTGAACCTCTGCTGCCTTCTCCTCACAGCTTTCCCCCAACTCACCCCACAGCTAAGACCACGGTTGCAGGACATCTGACACCTCCAGCAAGGCACAGGCCAAGGAATGACCCAACCCAGCCCTCCAGTAATGAGACCCCCTGAAAACATCCCTGGTTTAAACAGATGCAGACCCAGCACCACCACTACAGTGGCCTGCTCTCCATCCCTGTCCTGCACCACGGCTGCCCAGGACGTGTATACACAAATAGATACAAATATTGGAATGACAGTATTCTAACTCTTAAGTTATGGAGATATGTTTAAGATATAATTTTTTTTCCTTCTTGAAAAATAGATATTTGTATCTCAAATGGTGTACAAGATTGTAAATAAAAAAGAAGAAATTCTAAAATATTCAAGTCCTCACTTCATGCACCAGGTCCATCTGCTGAATGAGTACGTTTGCAAACGTGGTTTTCTGTACAACTGATCTAAAATAGAGATATAAAGCTGACCTTCAAAGAAGAGCACTAACACCAGGTAAACAGAATTAAAAAAAAAATCTTCTGTTCTATTCTATGTATAGGACACATAAATTAGCTATTCATTCTATTTTGCTTTTCAATACACAAATTATTCCCAGACCTTCCCATTCTTCTATATTAAATTTAATTTCACCAAAGTTCCTTATAAGCAGGATCGGCTGTATTTCTACTAAGTCTTCATTCTGGCAGAGTTAATCTTCAATAAGAGGATTTGTACTCAGTCAAAATATACTGGTAGAAATTCTGGCTATAGGCCAAGCATATTATTTTTAGATATTCACATTTTTTTCAGTTCTTCTGTATTATAAGTTAATTTTCTGCCACCTACAAGAAAATGCATTATTCTTCATTATATGGGTATAGAATTGTCTCAGACATAAGCCAATTTCTCTGTAACTATTCTGAATGCAAATCCACATACTCTAGCTGAAAGTGATTATCAGCCAGAATGCATGAATTTATATAACCATTATATGATCATTATAAACAATGATTATGCCATTTGTTATTTCTGATTTGCCACTGCTCTCAGAACTCCTCACCCACAGGCCCCAAAGCTGTCTCTGTTGTAGTCCCTCTTACTGTCCTGCGACCACACTGAAGCCAAGAGGCTAAAGAGAACATAATGTAAACAGACAAGTACCCATGCATTTTATTAAGATTGAGTGCACCCTCAGCAAGTTCGTTGATGATACAAAACTGGGGGGGTTGGCTGACACCCCATCAGGTTGTGCAGCCATCCAACATGACCTGGACAGGCTGGAGAGCTGGGTGCAGGCAAACCTCATGAAGATTAGTAAGAACAAGTGCAAGGTCCTACATCTGGGAAGAAATAACAACAGGCACCAACACAGGTTAGGGGCTGCCCTGCTGGAAAGCAGCTCCATGGAGAAAGACCTTAGAGTGCTGGTGGACAGCAAGCTCTCCATGGAACAACAATGTGCTCTTGTGGCCAAGAGAGCAAATGGTATCCCGGGATGCATCAAGAAATGTGTGTCCAGCAGGTCTAGGGAAGTTCTTCTACCTCTCTACTCTACCCTGGTGAGACCACACCTGGACTACTGTGTCCAGTTTTGAGCTCCCCAGTTCAAGAGAGACAGAGACCTGCTGGAGAAAATCCAACGGAGAGCCATGAGGATGATCAGGNTGTGTGGACTACCCTAAGGGATCCTGCTCTGGCAGGGGGTTGGACCTGATGATCTCTTGAAGTCCTTTCCAACCTCTGATATGCTGTGATACTGTGATTTCCTCTCCTCTTATCACTTGTTACTAGAGAGAAGAGACCAACACCTACCCCTCCACAACTTCCATTCAGGTAGTTATAGAGAGCATTAAGGTCTTCCCCCAGCCTCCTTTCCTCCAGACTAAACAACCCCAGTTCCCTCAGCTGCTCCTTGCAAGACCTGTTCTCCAGACCCTTCACCAGCTTCGCTGCTCTTCTCTGGACCCACTCCTTCTTGTAATATGGGTCCCAAACACGAGCACAATACTTGAATGAAGTTGAGCCCAGAAAGAAGGGAGGGATGGGGGAAGGTGATTTAAGATTTAATTTTATTTCTCATTATCCCACTCTGATCTGATTGTTATTAAACAAATTACCCAAAGTCAATGTTCATCCCATGACAATAATTGCTGGGTGACCTCCCTGTCCTTATCCTGACCTAAGAGCCTTTTGTTACATTTTCTCTCTGCTGCCCAGCTGAGAAGGGAAGTGATAGACTGGCTCCAGAGTACTAAAAATGAGCCACTAGATATGTTGCAGACATGAAAGAAGCAGCTCAAATACAAAGAAAAAAAATAGCACCAGAGAGGTCTGTGAAGGTTGAGAAAGAGGTCTCTTGCGGACAGTAGCCTGAAATAAGGGATCTATCTGCAAGTATCAAGATTGCTGAAAAATAAAGGCTAAGACCAAGAACTGGAAAGCAGGAGACAGTAAGGCAACATAAGGAGACACAGATGAATGAAGGCAGTGTTATTAGACTTTGAAATAAGAGACTGGACTCTATAGAGTGGACTACAACTGGCTTGGCAAATAAGACTGAGGCAAGTGGATGGATGGGCAAGGGAGTGGAGTGACATTGAAGTATGGAAGATAAAAAAACAGAAATGACCAAGTGTTGTCATCAAGAGAAGAAAGATATGAAATGGAGGAAGACAGAAACATGTATAATCAGAAAGTTTAATAAGGAGGTACTGTATTAAGACACAGAGCTGGTAGAGCTGGGTCTAGTCAAAAGGAAATGTCAAAGAGGCAGGCCATGCATTTGCTGGAACTCACACCTTGGGGAAGCAAGCCTAGGGTGGGACCATGCTCCCTCAGCAAGCTATGTTCAGGCAGTGGGGCAGACCTGTATAGGAGCATCCTACAGCTGCTGGATGATGACCAACTATGGAGTTACCTCATTGAATCATATTCTTTTCTGGGAGTCATGAAAGAACTAAGATGAATTTTCAGCTTTTCAACTTGACTTTTAATTTACACTCTATTACCTAGCAGGGACGTGCATTCATAACTTAATGATTTTATTAGGACTGTCCAATTTCACTCTTAGCTTTCAGCCATGTATTCTGTATCAGTCACGTGCTTGCTGCTCCTCTGACAAGCCTCCTCCTACAAAGAGTTGCAGAAAAAGAGGCAAAAATAGCAGCTTGTGACAGTGCAATTACTGGGAGAAGCCAGTGTCATGGTTATAGAGACACATTTCAGACAGAGATCAACGGATAATGGAAAAGCTGGATTTCATAGAAGCTAGGATAATATTGCTAACGCATATTCCTTTGTATAATTTACATTAAAAAAAAAAACAAAACACAAAACAATATTTGTCATGGTGTAGACATGGTGGGGCAACTAAGCCCCCCGAAACTGTTTGCTCACTCCCTCAGCCACAGTGGGATCAGGAAGAGATCAGAAGGGTAAAAGGAGAAAACTTGTGGGCTGAAATAAAGACAGTTCAATAGGTAAAGCGAAAACCACCCACAGACGTCAAATAAAACAAGAAATTAACCCCCTGTTTCCCATCATCAGGCAGGTGTTCAGCCATATTCAGGAAAGCAGAGCTTCATCCCATGTAATGGTTACTTGGAAAGACAAACACCATCACTCCAAATGTTCCCCACTTCCATCTTCTTTTACCAACTTTATACATTGAGCCTCATATCATATGGCGTGGAATAGCTCTTTGGTCTTTTGGGATCAGCTTTCCTGTTTGTGTCCCCTCCTAGCTTCTTGTGCACTCCCAGTATCCTCACTGGTGTGGTGGTATGAGAAGCAGATTCCTTGACTCTGTGCAAAAACCCCTCAGCAATAACAACAACAACAACAAAACAAACAAACAAAAAAAACCAGCCCAGTGTTAGCTACTATGAATAAAATTAAACTCCATCCCAGCCCCAACCTGCACATTCTTCCATCTTTTCCTCAACATTTACAAAATTTTGTTTCTAAGTCACACAGGTGCCCTGAACGTGGTTAGAAGAGAAATAAGGGGAATAAAATGTTAAGCCAATTGTTTTGCTGATAGAAATTAAACTCAACATGCAAAATATGTATTGATTGCTCAAAAGGATTTACAGTTTTCACTTAGGTTCACTTTGGTGACTATTGGGAGGTGAAATAGGAAAATATATGGAGTATGGGACTGATGCAATTAAAGATAATACAGAGCTGGGTAGGAATGCTTAGCCATGATGTCTTGCTTCAATTCTTTTAATAACTTGAGAGGCCAGAGCATGTCATGTCTTTAAATATTCAAAATTAACAGTGACCCCTTCATTTAAATGATTGTTCATCACGTAAAGTATCAAAATGATGGCTTACTTCATAGATAAATATGCTAGAACAACATTTTTTCTCTTGTTGACATTTGTTTAAATACTTCCAAATTTTGCTGTTAAAATTCTATTGTCACTATCTTTACCGCAGAAAAAAAGATTTCACAAAATTTCTCAATTTTCACAAGTTCTCAGCTAAAGACAGACTCTCTTTGTAAACAGAATTATATATTAAAAAAAGCTCATCGGTTGAGCTTTTAGATTTTTCAAAGCAATCACTTAACCTTTCTCATCTGGTTTTGTGTTTACTCATTTGAGTGTCTTCAAGAATGTGATGCACTGTTTCATCACTTGTGTGTTGCAGAAAATATTCTTTTCTTTTGCCACAGCATTTTCTGTTAATGCATAGCACAGCAGAAGAAAGCAGTATCCAGTAGCCTCTTCCTGACTCATAGGCTCCTGAGTCTCACAGGCCAAAGCCACACACAACGCTTTATGTGTGGCCCATTGGAATCTGATAATCAACTGCTTCACTACAAGCAGATGCTCAGGACGGAATGTTTGCATTGCTTACCAAAGAAGCTTCAATTCTAGCATAAAAGAAAAATGATTCTGGCTTTTTTCACAAGCAAGATGTCTTCCCTTTACACCAATATAACTACAGATGGGGCTTTGACAATATGTTAAAAAAACACTGTTTTTCAGGCACTTTTGAAACTTAAATGGTTCTGATTCTGATAAGAAGCTCAGCACGAGCTGTTGGTGTGCTCATGAAGCCCACAAGGCAAATCCTATCATAGACTGCATCAAGAGGAGTGTGACCAGCAGGTCAAGAGAGGTGACTGTTTCCCTTTACTCTGTTCTTGTGAGACCTTCATGTCAAATAATGCATCCAGTTCTGGTGTCCCCATCATACGAGAGACATAGAACTGCTTGAGTGAGTACAGAGGAGGGCTGCAAAGATGATTCAAGGGCTGGAACACCTCTGCTATGAGGATAGGCTGAGGCAGCTGGGGTTGTTCAGCTTAGAGAAGACTCTGGGGGGACCTTATTGATGCCTTCCAATACCTGCAAGAATCCTATAGGAATGCTGGAGAGGGACTAGCAATAGGCCAAGAGAGGATGGTTTTAAGCTGAGGGAGAATAGGTTTAGACTGGATCTTGGGAAGAAGTTTTTCAGTATGAAGGTGGTGGGACCCTGGGAATAGGCTGCCCAAGGAGGTTGTGGATGCCTCCTCCCTGGGGTGTTCAAGGCCAGGTTGGATGAAGCCTTGAGCATCTGAATCTAGCATCCCTGCCCATGGTGGGAAGGTTGGAGTAGATGATCTATAGGCTCCCTTCCAACCTAGGCCATTCTATGATTCTATGGCATTCTGCAGCCATAGCAACACTCTCAAGGCTAACCCTTGTGATACTATGTTGGCCAGAGCAGACAGGACTTTGTTCTCTCAGCTTTAATTTATGGTTCATATTCTTAAGCACTCCCACTTCTTTCCCTAGAAGCACCAACTTTGTTGTTAATGTAGTTGAACCCTTAGATGGACCTCATCATAGACAGCAGGTCATGTAACAAGAAAAAATGCTGCCATCACAGTGGTTGCATCATGCCCATCACTTCAGTGTATAAGTGGTTTGTTTTAGTCTTTCTTCTCATGTTGCATCAAGATTGGACAGAGGCTGTTCCTTACTGTGTTTGCCTACTCCTAACACAGTGCTGTACACCAGTCTATATGCATGTGCCTTAAATGTGATTTATAATCAAGCTTAGCATTAAAAAGAAGGTTCTATCTCTTATCATTGTTTATGCTTCAAAATGTCTATGTATTCCTTCCTACAATGATAGTTGTTGATGTATTTTGTAACTTAAACAGTTACTCATCACAAAAATCCATATGGGGGAAAAATAAATTGGTATTTCCAAAATAACAGTTATAATAATTCACAGACTTTCACCAAATAAGTGATGTACCAAGTTGCCTGCACATTCGTTGCTGGAGAAAAAGTTGTGCTTCTGTAGAAGAAGAGGACAGGTTTATTTAATTAATACTCAACCATTTTGCTTTTTGAAAGTCAATAATCAGAAAATTAAGTATAAAAATTGACAAGCTGGATTTTTCCTCACAAAGTCACTCTTATCCTCCTGACTGACCTGTAATATATGCAATTTTCTTTTTAAAAGGCATAATATTCACAAAATAGAAGACATCTTTCTGTATCTCACAGTGATTTCCACAAGATTCCCCTTTCCTTGGTACAACAGAAAACTTACAACTTATTAGTTTTGCACTGTAGCACCTGGAAAGTTCTTATGGGATCTTTGTTATATTAAGTGCTGTCTAAACAGGCAATGTTACTCTTACTTATATCACCATCCGATAGGCACTTTCCAGACAGAAAAGATTGCTATCTCTAGTGCAAGGATATTCAATAAGTGCAGAAAACTAGCAGAGAGACAGGGAAAAAAAAAAAAAAAAAAAGAGGAAAAAACCCCAACCAAACAACCAAAACAGAAACAGATGATAAAGTTCCTCTGTGCACAAGCAGTGACCTAGGAAATTAAAAGGTTTTTTTAAAAGGACAGTGTAAAGTCTGTGCATAAAGCTTACAGAGATCACTTCATAAATTGCATGATGCTGCAGCACATACTCAGCAACTAAAGAAAAATGATCTTTAGCATCACTTTTACAGAAGTGAATAGGGTGGTGATTTTTCGTGTTTGCTTTGTTTCAGGTTGGATTGAGTTTTTTTCCTTTTGTACCTGTTTTTCACATAAAAGCAGGCACAAAAGATGAAAACAGGCATGCAAGGTTCAGTAGATTAATATACATAAGAAGAGAGAAAAGGAAATGAAACTGAGAAGAATGGGAGCTAAGGAAATAGTGGTGATGGAACTGAAATATAGTAATAAAAACAAGAAAAAAATAAGATGTAGTAAACAACAGTAAAAACTAAAGACAGATTCAAAGAGTGGGAACAAAAATCTTTGTAAGAGATACTTGCATTTGGAAGGGCAAGAAAAACACTATTTGTCAGAAATCAGAGTGGAACAAAGGCAAATAGCCAAGAAGCTTTTTGCTGTGGTCAAGAAAATAAAAATAAATTAAATAATGAATTTTGGAGAGGTAGTGAAGCTTGAAGAGGTGGGGTAAAGGACAAATAACATTCAGTTCAGCAAAATCTGAACTTTATTCAGTATGCTCAGATAGTTTGCTAAGTTGGAGAGATGGTGATGGTAGAGAAAGCTAGAGAAAATTAAGAGGCCAAGGGGAAATAAAAATTAAAAAAACCCAAACAAAACCCACAACAACGACAAAAATCAACCAGAAAACTATTTGAACTTCCACGTTATGTTCCTGGAAACATCCAATCTCCTTGGAAAGGCTGGTATTTCCAGCACTACTAAACACAGTATGCAAACAGAACACCCCAAAGCTGGACCTGAACTACCATTACAGTTGTAACAAACCACTTCAGAATAAATGGGCATAGAATTAAATGTAAGAGGGACGGAGCTCTTCAGGATTTCAAATGGGGCATATGGAGTGGTGGGAGGCAGAGGACAGAATGTGATCATTTGAATACTGAATACTAAATACTTGCAGTTTTTGACAAAAGTGATTTGCATATTGATCTTCTGAAAATACAGACCCTAAGTGCAGAGTGGCATCCACAGTGATTATGAGTTATTTCTTGGATATGCCATTTCTACAGCATCATGTAACTGATGTCATAAAACAAGTAAGAAAGAAGTCCTACTTTCACTTTCTGTAGAACTCAGGAAATTTGCAAGCTACTAATACTCATCTAAATTTTTTAGTTCCTTTCATGCTTAAAAGTATTTCTCATATTTTCAAACATCAGCTTTTTAGTCTGAAGAAAAGTACAGTGCTAAACTTCCACTTAAACAGTGCAAAATGCATCGAAGGCTAATAATATCCACTGGCAGTAAGTGTGTGCCTGTGCAGAAATCCACTGAAGATTATTCCAAACTGTTACAGTACCAGTAAGAACAAATGCTATGTATATTGAGAAATGTATTTTGTCAAATAAGTCTGAAAACCGCACTTCACTGTATTTTCCTACAGTCCACAGGATTATATATAATTGTTTAATATATATTACCTTTCCAGTAAAACAAGCAAACAAATTATCAGAAGCAGTTGTGAAAATAAATTCAAACACAGAAGACATTGATATTTTAAGGTAGAATACTTCAGATATTTTTTTCAATTCCATTTTTGAGATGGGAAATTAGCTAAAATTGATTCTTCCTTATAAAGAATTTCAATGAATCAGAAAATTCCACTAAGAACTATTAATTCCTTCAAGAGCTCTCCTGAAAAACTTTAACAGTAATCTCTGTACTTTACATTAAACTGTTCATTCCTCTGCATTGAATGGTTGGTGAAGGTTCTATAATTATGAAGAAAAAATATCCTATTTTTTTGCCAGAAGGAAACATGAGAATGGGCTTGTCAGGAATAAACTGGCTCCTGTACAAAATAATCACTGTATCTGTGAAAGGAATTGGAACAGGTTGCCCACAGAATCTGTAGATGTCCCTTCCCTGATGTGTTCAAGGCCAGGATGGATGGGGCTTTCAGCAACCTATCTGGTGGAAAATATCTCTGCCCATGGTGTGAGAAATGGAACTAGGTAATCTTAAAAATTGCTTCCAACCCAAACCATTCCATGCATCTATATATGCATTTAGATTGATAAATATCTGAAAATATAACCTATGATGCTTAGATTACAAGAATAGGACAACTTTGAATTAAACACTACAATTCATCTATATGATTTTTACTGTCTTACTAATTTTGAATATAGTTGTGCATTCAGATACCACACTCAGGAACTGAATGGAAATATCTTAAATTTGTTCAGTTGGTATGCCTCAAGGCTGTTTTCTGGGAATTTGAAATTTCTTTGGGATAGCAGGATACAGTGCACTGTACCATGGACACGAAAAAGGAACCTCAATAGCTCAGTTAGATGATCCTTCTATGCTGAATTAGTAGCACAGACATGATGTCATTAATAGTTATGGCCAAGACCCAGTCCTGAGTAGTAATGAGTAGAAAACCAATGGGCATTGATTTTGGCCAAGAACCAGCCAGGGTAGAAATAAAAGAGAAATGCAAATTAAGATTTCCTTCCAGTTGACCCAAGAGGATTCCTACCTATAG
The DNA here is from genome assembly GCA_013399975.1 of Indicator maculatus. Lineage (NCBI taxonomy): Eukaryota > Metazoa > Chordata > Aves > Piciformes > Indicatoridae > Indicator > Indicator maculatus. Next base: position 138,574 of record VXBD01010330.1, read on the forward strand.
CAAAGTGAATTAGGTGACGACAATTCTAAATTCCAGCACAGGTTACGTATTCTTCCTGGAGAAAACAAAACAAAATACAGCTTCACCAAAAGAATATCTTGCCACTCAAATTCAATCCTTTTACCGACTGCCAAAGTCAAATCTCTTTAGTGCATTTTCTCTATAATAAAATATACAGAGAGATCAGAAGATACTGAAATAAGAATGGTATAGATCAGGTTTGATACCTTTGAGTAAGACATATATACAACACATTCTCCTTTTGTCATTTCACAACATTTCCATTGGAATACTGAGGTTTTTTTCTTTCTCAGAAGAAAGAATATTAACATGAAGAGAAGATATGTGAGAAAAACAATCTACGGTCAAAGGTATTTTAGTGTTGTTGAAATATTTGGCTTCGTGGAAAACAGGAAAGATGAAAATGTTTAATAAACATTTACTTGTTTTGTGTTAGAAAAAAAAAAGAAGAACGCTCATACAGGTTATTTGCTACAAACCCCCTGCATTTCAAAGGCAAAATATTTATTCAGCATTTTAACAAACAAAAATCATTGTGTAAATGTTATGCTAATACTGATTCAGAATCTTTTCATTATTTGAAACTCACTATTGTTCTTACAGAGAAACAGTAATCAGTATTCGACAGACTGCCAAAGAAAGAAAGATACATGCAGACACACTGAGTGTGCATCAAGCATATCAAAAGGGTGCTAATTAAAGTTAGGAGTACTTTTTTTTCCTTTT
>VXBD01010331.1:0-28155 GCA_013399975.1 Indicator maculatus
GAGGAGGGAGAGAAGGAGGAGAAGGAGGAGGAGGAGGGGTTCTTACACAGCTTCCATCTCCAGGTCATCCTCATCCTCCTGGGACAGCTGCAGGTAAGGGTTGTCGCAGGCTGGGCGGAACTTGTAGCCGGTGAGGACGAAGAACACCCAGGTGGCCATTTCATCCAGCAGCTGCAAGGCAGAACAGCACCAGCAAGTCCAAGCTGCCACCCTCCAGGGGCAGGAAACCTCCCTCCTCACTCCTGGGCTTGAAGGTTTAATGGCCAAGCAGCCTGTGCCACAGCAAAGGCACTGCAGTGCTGGCAGAGTGAACCCCAGGCCCTTCGCTCCTTCAGCCTCCCCTGCCCCAGCTCCAGACACCTCTGCAGTGCTGGGCCAGAGCTGCAGCAAGGCCTTGGCTGCTCGAGGAGGGGGCAGAGCAAACACAAATCACCCCTGGGCTGGTTGTGCTTTCAGCAGTTAATGCATTCCAAAGCCTCCTGCACAGGTCCTTGGATTGCAGTGGGAAGTCAGCAGGCAAAGAAAGGCTGCGGAGGGCAGAGCTGGGGCCTGGCTCCCTGGGGCCTCAGTGACACAGGCAGAACCTGGCTGGTTGGGGTTGGGGTTTGGTTTTTTTCTCTCCTCAGTATGTTCCTCATTAATTTCCATCAGACATTGTCAAATTGCAAGCCTACAAATCAATCCTGGGCCTGCTTCCAGCCACCTCCTGGCTAACCCAGCAGCCTGGCTGGACAAAGAGAAAGCAACAGTTTGATTCTTGAGGCACAGCAGTGACCAAAGTGAGGAGGAGGCACTGTGCTGTGAGATCTGGGATGGAAGGGACCTCCAAAGGTCATCCAGGCCAGGGACATCCTCATCCAGGCCAGGGACATCCTCAACCAGGCCAGGCTGCCTCTGTCCAGCCTCACCTTGAGTATCTGCAGGGGTGGAGACAGATGTTCTACCACGACATGCAGAACACCTTGGGACTCGTGTTTTGGGTGCAGTTACACTCAGGGAAGAGCAGGAAGCAAAGAGGAGAGCTGCTGAGGGAGGGGATGTGCTTCCCAGGCTGCCCAGTACCTGGTAGAGCCATTTCCACTGGAAGGGCACAGCAATCTTGATGAGGATGGCAATGATCCTTGTGAAGTAGATGTAACACACGATCTGGGGAGGAGGCAAGGGCATGAGAGGAGAGTGGCACCAGCCCCACACAGCTCCCCACCCCCAGAAACACAGCTCAGGCTCAAGCCTTCTGCTCTGCAGGCTGCACACCCCCAGCTCCCTCAGCCTGCCCTCACAGCAGAGCTGCTCCAGCCCCTGGCTCATCTTTGTGACCCTCTCTGGACTGACTCCAGCAGCTCTGTGTCCTTCTCCTGCTGGGGACAGCAGAGCTGGAGGCAGGCTTGGAGGTGAAGTCTCAGCAGAGCCCAGGGGCAGAATCTCCTCTCCTGCCCTGCTGCCCACACTCCTCTGGCTGCAGCCCAGCACACAGCTGCCTTTGGGCTGCAGGAGGGCACTGCTGGCTCCTGGGGAGCTGCTCAGCACCCAACACCCCCAAGCCTCTTTCTTCAGGGCTGCTCTCAGCCCACCCTGCACCCAGCCTGGATTTGTGCCTGGGGTTTGCCCAACCCAGCTGCAGAACCCTGCACTGTGACTTGCTCAGCACCCAAATCCCTCACACTGTGCCTGACCTCTTCCAGCTCCAGCAGGAAGTGCTTCAGTGTTAGCAGCCTGCAGGACCTGAAGAACTGTGGCTGTCATTTATTACTTTTAGCACTTCCCAGAGTCTGAAAGGAGGCTGCTGGAAATCATTAAGGAGGCTGTGTTCTCCTGGGAGGTGGGCTCCTGGCTCCCACTGCCTTCATCAGCTGCACACATGCATCTCCAGGCACCATTTGGCCCCAAGCTGAATTTTTAGCAAGTTTACAGCACGTTCCTCAAGCCCATCAATTCAACTGGCAGCTCAAGCTGTCTCCAGAGGGAGGCAGGAAGCATTACAAATAGCTGGAACACATTTCAGGACAGACAGAAGGATGCAACCAGAGATTCATGGGATTGTTTGGGTTGGGAAAGATCTCCAAGATGATTGAGTCCAACCATTGACCCAACAGCACCAAAGCCAGGAGACCTCTGGCAAAGGGAGGGAAGCTTCCTCAGCAGAACACTGCCACAGCACTAGGAACATCCCCACCACACCCAGCAGCTACAGGAGCCTCCAGCAAGGCTTGGAGAGCCTCTCTGAGCTCTGAGTCTGCTGCTTACCATGACATAGTAGTGCCTGAAGAGCTTCAGCTTTGCCAGGTTGATGGCAGCTAGCAAGAGAAGACAAAAGTCACCAGAAAATGGTTAGCATGAGACAAGTTTCTTCTGCTGCTTCTCTGCAAGGTAACCTCCACAGCTCCCCTGGCCAGCCTGGGCCAGTGCCTCACCACCCTCCTGGGGAAGAATTTCTTCCTCCTGTCTCATCCTAATCCAGCTTCTTCCAGTCTGAAGCCACCAGCCCTTGTCCTGGCACTCCCAGTCCTTGTCCAAAGTCCCTCCCCAGCCCTCCTGCAGCCCCTTCAGGCACTGGAAGGCAGCTCTGAGGTCCCCCTGGAGCCTTCTCTTCTCCAGGCTGAACAACTCCAGCTCTCTCAGCCTATCTCCATAGCAGAGGTGGCCTCTGGCCATCTTTGTGGTCTCCTCTGGACCCCCTCTACCAATTCCATGCCCCTCTTGTGGTGGCACACTTGGCATTGCCTCCTAGAGAACTCTCATTTTTCCTGGAGTGCCTCCTGCCCTGCTTTGTGCCTTCAGCTGCCTTGGGCCAGGTGGAGGTGACCACAGGATCCTGCTAACCAGCAGCAGCTGGACACCTCAGGAGCTCCCTCTGCCATCCCAGCCACCATGTCCAGGGGAAAGGGCAGCCAGAGTGAACAGCTCTGACAGCAGCTGCAGTGCTGCAGTCACAAACTGTGCAGCCAAGGCCTGAGGCAAGCCTGCCCTCAGGGCCAGCTGCCCTCAGCTCCTGAGGAACACCCCAGACAGCCCTGGGGTGAGCAGAGATCACCACCAGCTGGAGCAGCTGTCAGCTCTGCTCTCAGAGCCAGCCCTCAGAGGTGCAGCAGCATCACAGCCACAGACTCCTGCTGCTTTGGTGACAAGAAGGGAGGCAGAGGGCCCCAGATGTGTTGACAGCCTACAGAGAAGCGATTCAGAGCCAAGCACACAAGGTGCCAGCCAGCAAATGCTGCCACACTGCCTGGTGCTGCCTCCCAGGCCTCAGCCTCCCCCCAGCAGCTGTGGGGAGCAGCACAATGGTGCTCAGGTCCATCTGCACTCCCTCACACAGCCACCCACTGCCAAAGGCTGCAGGGGATGGCACCTGACAGCTTCCAGGCTCACAGCAGCTCAGCAGGGGCAGGGAAAGGCTGGAGGGAGTCCAGCAGAGGCTCTGAAGGTGCTGAGGGGCCTGGAGCAGCTCTGTGAGGAGCTGAGAGCCTGGAGCTGAGAGCCTGGAGGAGAGCAGCCCCAGAGGGGATCTGAGCAATGCTCAGCAAGAGCTAAAGGACCTGAGGGGGCCAAGAGGCTGAGGCCAGGCTCTTGTCAGTGGTGCCCAGGGCAGGCCAAGGGGCAGTGGGCACAGACTGGAACCCAGGAGGTTCCCTCTGAAGATGAGGAGAAACTTGTTTGGTGTGAGGGTGCTAGAGGCCTGGGGCAAGCTCAGAGCAGTGCCAGAGGAGCAGCAGCTCTCAGGTCTGGAGCATGCAGCACAGAACTGCACCTCCCTGGCAGCATGCAGGGAGCACCAGCCAGGCCCTAGGCTTGCATCTGTAGCCCACCAGCAGTGAAGCCCTGAGCACTCCAGTGGGCAGCAGGTGGCAAGACCTGGAGCTGCTGGAGCAAGGCTCTAAGGCTTGGTGGCTGAACTGCCCCCAGGACATGGCTTAGTTCCTTCCCTCATCTCCAGCCCTCTCCACAGCTGGGTCCCCACAGAAGCTTTAGGGTTCCCTGGCTCTGCTGCCCTACCACAGCAGCTGCTGGCAAAAGCTGTTCAGCCCCAGCTGGGGAAAGAGGAAAGGCTGCAGTCAGCAGGAGAAGCTGAGGGCATGGTGCAGCAGGCAGGCAGCACTGCCCCCCTTCAAGCAGACCCCCCCAGTGTGCCATGCAGGCCCTGTGCTGGCCCACACACTGCCCACACTGCCCTGTGCTGGCCCACACACTGCCCTGTGCTGGCCCACACACTGCCCTGTGCTGGCCCACACACTGCCCTGTGCTGGCCCACACACTGCCCTGTGCTGGCACACACACTGCCCTGTGCTGGCACACACACTGCCCTGTGCTGGCACACACACTGCCCTGTGCACTCAGGGATCTGTTTGGAGCAAGAGGCTTCAGGATCTGCCACCAGCTGGTGCAGTACCAGGCCAGGGGAAGTGCCAGGCTCTGAACACCAACTCAACAGCTGTGAGCCAAGCTGCCAGCCCAGCAGTGCCTCTGGGGCTGGGCACTCCCTGCTGTTGGATTCCTGCAGTGCAAAGGAGGGAAGGGCAGCAAGGCCAAGGAGCTGGCTGCCAGCTCCAGTGCCACAGAGCCACCTCTGCCAGGGACAGAGCTCAGCCACCCACCAGGATAAGCAACACCAAACAGTCACAGGTTGGTACATGCAGGTATGTGGAGTGGCTGAGCACAGCAGGGGAAGGGGGAGGGAGGAAAAAGCAAAGCACCACCAAGGAGGAAGAGCACAGAGCCATTTCTGGAAGCTGGCTTCATAGAACCCTAGGATGGCTCAGCTTGGAAGAGACCTCAGAGACCTGCTCCAACCTCCCACCATGCCCAGGGACACCTCTCAGCTAGACTCAGCTGCTCAAGGTCTCATCCAGCCTGGCCTTCAACACCCCCAGGCAGGAGGCAGCCACAGCCTCCCTGGGCAGCCTGTGCCAGAGTCTCACCACCCTCACACTCAAGAACTTCTTCCTCAGCTCCACTCTAACCCTGCTCTGCCTCAGCTTCAAACCATTCCCCCTTGGCCTGTCTCAGACACCCTCAGGAGAAGTTCCTCTGCAGCCTTCCTGCAGGATCCTTTCAGGTCCTGGCAGGCAGCTCTGAGGTTCCCCTGGAGCCTTCTCCTCTCCAGGCTGTACACCCCCAGCTCCCTCAGCCTGTGCTCACAGCAGAGCTGCTCCAGCCCTTGGATCATCTTTGAGGCCTCCTCTGGACTCTCTCCAGCAGCTCTGTGTCCTTCTAATGCTGGGAACACCAGACCTGGAGGCAGGATTGGAGGTGAGGTCTCACAGAGCAGAGCTAAGGGGCAGAATCTCCTCTCCTGCCCTGCTGCCCACACTCCTCTGGCTGCAGCCTAGGATGGAGGGAGGGGGAAAAAAAAAAAAAAAAAAAGACAAGCACCACCAAAGAGCCATTTCTGGAGGCTGCTTTGCTGCTTCATCACAACAAGATGCTCTCCTCTAAGCTGCCTCAGCTTCAGGAACACTTCTCTGCCCCCAGCTGGTCTCAATTCTGTGATTCTGCGAAATGCAAGCCTAGAAAAAAAACCCTGCCAGGGTTTTTCTGTTGGTTTGGGTTTTGTGTTTTCTTTTTTCATCCCCCCACCAGCTCCAAGTTACAGCACAGAGTGTTCTGGAGAAAGCCTAAAACCATCCCTGCTTGGCACCAGCAGCCTGGCAGTTGCTTCTTCACAGGCTCAATGTGCTCCAGGCACCTAAAGTCTTGCTGGGATCACCTCAAGCTGGCACTGATGTCACCTCCAACCTGAATCCAACTTGCAAACACTGAGGAAGAAAGTCAGAGCATCCACTACATCTCTGATGGTGTGCAGGGCTGTAGTGGCTGCTCTGACTTTCTTTTTTGATGAATAAAACAATGCCAGCTGCAGCTGAGGGCACAGGGAGTGCAGGCCCAGCACACAAGGTGTGTGCTGTGCTGGCTCTGCTGCCTTGGGAGGTGCCATCTGTGCCAGCAGCCAACAGCAGAAGCAGAGAATTGGCTTAGAAGAGACCTCCAAGATCACTGAGTCCAAGCAGCAACCCAACAGCTCCATGGCCACCAAACCCCAGGTGCCATGGCCACAGGGTTCTGGAACCCCTCCAGGGATGAGGACTCCACCACCTCCCTGGGCAGCCTGTGCCAAGCCCTGACCACTCTTGCAGCAAAGAAATTTTTTCTCCTCTCCAACCTCCCCTGGCACACTTTCAGGCCATTTCCTCTCCTTCTATCACTGATCCCAGGGAGCAGAGCCCAACCCCACCTGGCTGCAGCCTCCTCTCAGGGAGCTGCAGAGAGCAATGAGGCCTCCCCTCAGCCTCCTCTTCTCCAGGCTGAACACCCCCAGCTCCCTCAGCTGCTCCTCCCAGCCCTGTTCTCCAGACCCTTCCCCAGCTTCATTGCCCTTCTCTGGACCTGCTCCAGCCCTTCAATGTCCTTCTTAGAGGGGCCCAAAACTGAGCCCAGCATTCAAGGTGTGGCCTCCCCAGTGCTGATTACAGGGGCACAGGGAAGCTTTGTGTGCTCCCCCAGAATGAAGGCTCAAAAAGGAACTGCAGGAGCAGCTCCAGAGAGTGAGGCTCTGTAATCTCCACAGCACTCAGCCTAAAAGCATTCCTGGAGCAGCAAACACCTCCAGCAGCTCCCAGAGTCACACAGGAAGGGTGGCACTGGTTGATCTTGGATCTCCTACAACACATCAGGCACTTGGCAGAGAAGCTTCCCAGCAGGGTCAGAAGAAAGTCTAAAGTGCAGGAGCAGCAATCTGGCTGCAGCAGGGAATTGCCCCCCTAGCCCTGGCTGGCTAACTGGGGCAGCTGGAAGTGGTGCACTGGGACACAGTAAGCCTCTTGCAGCTCTCAGCTCACATTTCTCACCCTTCCCAGCACTCCAGGGCTGCTCATCAAGCTCCTGACACTTCAGTCCCTGAGCTTTCTCTGCAGCTCTGAGCTGCCTGAGTACTGCCTGGGGCATGTTTGCCCCCCTGCAGCCCCCTCCCTGCTGGAGCTGCTTTAAGAGGAGTCCCACAGAGCAGGTGCTGAGCTCATGCTGCAGCAGCAGCAATGCACTGGAGATGCTGAATGGTTTCTCCTGACATGGGGGCAAGCATGAAAGCCTTCATCATCCTTTGATCACTGCACACAGGGAATGTTGCCTGGGAGCTACACACTGCAGTGAGCTGCCCCTAGCCCTGCTGCCAGGGATGAGCAGCTGCAGGGCTCCAGCAGAACATCAAACCATTGGCGAGCAGGCTGCAGCCAGTGCCCCAGCACTCAGCACATGCACAGGGGATGAGCAGGACAAGAGCTGCAGGGAGGCCTCCCAGCACCTCCATTCCTCCCTCAAAGGACGTGATCCACTAGAGTGGGTTTTGAGCCTTGGGATCACAGGATGGGTCGGGCTGGGAGGGGACCTTAAAGATCATCCAGTTCCAGCCCCCCTACCACAGGCAGGGACACCTCCCACTACAGCAGACTGCACAAGGCCCCATCCAGCCCAGCTTTGAACACCTCCAGGCTTGGAGCCTCCACAGCTTCTCTGGCCAAGCAGCTGCAGCGCCTCAGCACCCTCACGGGGAGGAACTTCTTCGCCATGTCTGATCCCCGTTACGGCCAAGCAGGACCAGGCGCAGCTGAGCATCCCTGCTGCGGCCCTGCGCTGCGGCGCCTGCGCTCAGCCGGCTCCAGGGCGCCCTCTCGCGGTCACAGCCCGCAAGTGCAGGCACGGGGCGCGCACCCGAGGGGGATCCCCGGGGCTGTGTCTCCTCTCCCGGCCTAGCTGCGGCTCAGCATCGCGGCAGCACAGGCTCCACCGCCACCCAGCAGCTCCACAGGCAAGCTGACTTCTATTTGCAGCCAGGCACGGTGGCATTCAGCTAAGAACCAGGCCTTCCACAGGAGAAGTCCTCACTTAAGAGACTTCTTCAAGGAGTGTCTCCATCTCAGCAGGCTTTTCAACCAGTAAGAGCAGCAGAAACACTCCAGAACACATGGAGCCATCAGTGGAGGTGGCTATAGCCACACACTGATGAGAGGCCACCACTAACACTGCTGTTCCATGAGCAACACCACCCCCTTTGACCTCAGCTTCTACCTCCTCCCCTTTAAATCTGGGGGTTGTGTGGTGCTTGGTTGTTCTTTTAACAGCTTTGAATGCCAGTCTTCCCTGGGCTCACCTTCACTGTTGTCCCATTTTACCAGATGGCAAGAACAGACCTAACCTGTGCTCTGCACAGAGCCAGCTCAGTCCCCAGCCCCACACTGCACCAACTGGAAAGAGGCAGCCTGCACCTGAAATGCAAGGGGCTCAGGGGAGCCCAAGGAAAGGATCTGGAAGAAGTATCCAGAGCCAGGAGCCTTTCTCCAGAGAGGAGAGACAAGAGCTAGGAGATAAGAGTGGGTTGAAAGGATGCTGCCAACAAAGGGCCTTCTACAAATAAAGCTTTCAAAGAGAAGTAAGCCATCAAATGCTAGCTGCTTCCAAGGCAGCCAGGGCTGTGCTCCAGTGCTTGTGTCTGCAGCCAGCTGAGGAACTCATTCAGAAGGGGTGAGTGGACCAGGAGCCCTATCAGGGCTGGCTTTGCACTCATCATCTCCTTTGCACTGCTGCAACAAACAACTCCACTGCACACAAGCAGTCCCTGAAGCTGCTGCACAAACATGGACAAGCCCAGAGCTGTGCTGCACTGAGTGCCAGCTGCTGGCTTGGCTCACAAGGAGCCTTCCTTCCCTCCATCCTGGCAGCAACAGATCTCTGCAGGAACTGAATTCAAGGGCTCTATTTGGACTAATAATAGTCAGCAATCCTGGAATTCACTTCCAGTTCTGCTCCTAAACACTGCAGGCTGAGCAAAGCAGGCACATCTGCCAGCATGATTTGCTCTAGATGTTGTGGCTGCCTGAGTGCTGAGCTGTGCAGGAGCCACTGAGCAGTGCCTCAGATGAGCTCTGACAGACAAAGAAATACACCAAAAAAACCCACCTCCTTTTCCAAAAGTTATTCCCAGGAGCCAAGAGAGGAAGAGCAGCAGCAGTGAGACATTACCAGTGCAGGTTTGAGCTTTAGCTGATGCAGCTGAACTCAGCTGCCTGTGCTTGAAGCCCTGGCACTACCTCATGGCACACAGCATACAGCAGCAGAGCACTGCAGAGGACTCACCTTTCCCATCTGTTGCTGAAGCCTCCTGTAAGTGTCTGATTGACCTGAAAAAGACAAATGAGGAGCAGATGAAGTCTTACAGCCCCTTTCCACCGCAGTCTTGTACAAGCCCAAGCAGCTGCTAGCTCTTTGTGGCTGGGCTGTGCTCCCCAGGAGCAGGGATCAGCAAGCTGGGCACTGCTCACTTGACAGCAACCTGCCAGCTCAGGCAGTTAGCTCAAGGATCTGCAGCACCTCCTGATTAAAAAAGCTGATTGCTAAAACCTCCTTCATCAGCCTACAGAAAGCTTTGTGGGAGGGAGGGAGCAGAGGGAGAAACTGGGGCATTTTCCAGCATAAAGCTTTCTACTTCAGCTGCTATTCAGAGCACTGCCAAGCACTTGGCATCTCACTGCTCTTTTAAGCTCTTTTCATTTAAATAGTTGATTACAGCTTCCATGTCTACAGAGGCAGCTTATGTAAGAGAAGCCACCCTGCAGGAATGTAAATTCAAGGGCCAAGCTTTAGTCACCTTGCTGCCACGAGTCACCCCCCCAGCTGCAGTGACACTACCCAGCTGAAAACCAGGCAGGGGGTTGTGTCCTGGGCTGCAGTGCCAGTTTGTGCTGGTACCATGGCAAGGCAGGAGCACTGCCTGCAGGCTAGAAACAGCTACAGGGCAGCTCACCCAAACACGTTTTTCCTCAGATACAGCTCCTTTATGGCAAGTAAGTTCTGTAGCAGCATATCAGCAGGCAGGACACATGGACTGTGGCATGAGGGAGTGAGAGCTGGGAGTGGAGAACTCCCCTCTGCCCCAGGAGGCTCCCCACAGGTAATATCCCTGCAGTTTTCTTCCCCCCACAGGCTCTCCAACCACAAAGAGCTGCAGCATTCTGACTGCAGCAAGGCAAAGGACAAGTGGGCAGTGCCAATTTCCTGGAAGATATTTCCCAGCCTTGGCAGAAGGCTGCTAAGGCTGTGGAGGGTTTTGCCCTTCCACAGAAGACAGCTAGGAGGGCAAGGCCAAGCTGAAACCCACTCTCATGAGCCAGGCTGGAGCAACAGCACTGTCTGTCTGTCTGTCCACACACATCCATACGGAGGCACAATGGAACAGCTCTCAAGAGTTACACTCCAGAGAGAGGACATTCACAGTCACCCTGTGTTTCCAAAACAAAAACCACTCCAGATACTGGAGGGGAAAAAAAAAAGAGAATATTCTGTGTTTACTGAGGAAGGAGCCAGAAGCTGCTTCATATCCTCCTTCAAACCCAGCTGTTTATCCAATTAAGACTAAAATGAATTTAGAAGAGAAATGCTCTGACCAACTGGCAAGCAGCAACAATAGTGTTTATCTGAATTATCTGTGTTTTGGTTGAGTTTTATATAGCCAACATCACTCCCTGCCAAGCAGAGTGGAAGGCAGGGCAGGGAAATGCTCCCTGTGGGATTATTTCTCCTGAACAGTCAAGTGAAAAAATGCAGCTCCTCTGCTTGCAGGCAGCACTGCTCCCAGACAGCTCTGCTGGGCTGGGGTTTGGCAGCCCAAAGGCAGTGACTAAACCTCCAGTTCTCAGTCTAAAGGAGGCACCACTCCTGCAAAATCCCAAGTTCCTCAAGCCTCCAGACTCTGCACTGTGCTGGACTCACTGCAATCCCCACCCACACACCTTGTCCTCACCTCATCAGCCCCAAGCCAAGGCTCCAGCAGTGCTAAGGCACAGCTCAAAGCAGTGAGCATAACAGCAGAGCCCAGAGGCCCAGCAGTGCTGCCCTGGCAGAGGCTTCAGCTGTGAGCAGCAGCTGGTGCAGGAGCAGGAGCTGGTGCAGGAGCAGGAGCTGCAGCACAGCCCACACTGTGACTCACCATACCACTGGGAAGAGGATGGCTCCACAGCACAGCAAGTCCACCAGGAAGAGGATCTCTTTCCACAGCCCATACTCGGTCGTGCCCTCCTCTGTGGACTCGATGATGATGTAGGCCACGTTGGCCAGCACCTGCAGGACCAGACATGCTCCATGGGCTCAGCAGCTTGCCAAGGAGGGACCAGAGGGGGGCTGCCAGCTCAGCAGGGGCTGGCCCACAGCTGCAGGAAGAACCCAGCCAGCAGCACCACTCATTTATCTGCAGCTCTGGGTCAGGACAGCCACACCTTCAGCAGTGCCTGCACAGGAGGCCCAGCAGGGAAACTGCTTGGGACTCACTTCTGTTGGCATGCAGCAGTCAGTCCCTTCTGTCCTGTGCTGAACTCAGCAGTGGGGACAGAGGAGCAAAAGCCAGGGCACAGAAAGAGGACCCTCTGCAGGCACAGACAGCAGGCACTCTAAACATTATCTGCAATGAAGCCAACTCCAGCTGGCCACTGAGAGCCTCTGCTCTCCACACCTCAGCTCTGCAAGAGCCTCAGGCACTGGCCAGGTGCTTCCAGGTTTGCAGCTGGGGGAGGGATTCCATCTGGAAAGGCAAACACTGCTCTGCCTACAACACAACTGCTGCCAGTTCCTGGAGCAGGAGACAAGCACTGATCCCTGGGAATGTCTCCTCAGAGCCAATGGCCCTACAGGGTGAATTTTCCCCTCTTTGTTTGCCCTTAGGCCCACCCAGCAAGCATTTCAGAATTCATTCAATGTGTCACAGAATCACAGAATGCATGGGGCTGGAAGGGACCTTTAAAGGTCACCCAGTCCAACCCCCTGCAGGCAGCAGGGACAACTCTCACCATTTAGTACTCCTCTGCAGCCCAAGTTTTGCCCCAGCATGAAGATACCAACCCCACAGCTCCTAGCTCCTTTGCTGACAGTATCTGATCACTTTTCTCCCTATATTGACTATGAGATGAAGTTAGGAGAGCTCCAGGAGTGACTTCTGGCCCAGGGAATCCCAACTCAGCTCAGGCTGCAGCCAGCAGGCTCACACCAGCAGAATTCTCTGGTATTGTGGGAAGGGTTCCCAGCCCCTCACAGCTTGCAGAAGCAGCTCTGCCCTGAGGCAGCAGCAGCACTGCTGAGTCCTCACCTGAAGTGGGATGACAATCATGAAGATCTTCTTGTCCTTGTCTGACAGGATGTGTTTAATGAAGGCCCAGCCTGTGCCAATGAGGGCGATGGTGATGAAGAGGAGAGCACCCTTCAGCCTGGAAGAGCAACAGGGACCAGAGTGAGAGACTTTATCACCCTGCCTCTCTGCCCAGCTTCTCTCCTGCAGCCCAAGCCAGTGCCTGGCATCTCAGCACCACCCCAAAAAGCAGAGCTGTGATGATGTGGCACTGCCACCCCTGGGGGGGCAGGAGCAGCACTGCCAGCTGCACTCCCTCCCCATTCACACTGAGAGCAAAGCAGATCCTTCACACCAGTGTGGGGAAAGCAGAGCAAAGCACTCCCAATGCTTTTTGCTCCTCCACTCACTGAGCTGCCAGCTCTCTGCAGCTGCCCCCCACCAGCAGAGCTCTACTCCTCTCACAGGGCTGCTTGCTGTCCTGTCACACAGACCAGTGCCAAAGAAGCAAGAAGGTGCTCAGGAGGGGCATAGTCCCACAGGGAACTCAGTGCCATTGCTTGGCTCTGTGCCATCAAGCTTCTGCCATACTTACAGGTGAGTGATGTAATAAACAACAGCCCAGCCTTCAATGGGAAATCCCTGAGAGGAGATGTAGTGGTAGTCGATCTGGGGGCAGAACACACAGCTCAGGTTGGAAGGGACCTCAGGGATCATCTGCTCCAACCCCTCTGCCACCAGCAGGGACACCTCTCTACTAGACTCAGCTGCTCAGGGCCTCATCCAGCCTGGCCTTCAACACCCCCGGGGAAGAGGCAGCCACAGCCTCCCTGGGCAGCCTGTGCCAGAGCCTCCCCACCCTCACCCACGGGATATTTCCAGTGGCAATTCAGCAGAGACTTTCTGTTCTGAAAGGGTTAAAGCTGCAGCACCCCATAATACTTCATCTAAAGCAGTGCCAAGCCTCAGATGGCCAAAGCAGTACAACTCAGAGAACTCATTCCACCCTCATTTGCTTCTGCACCACTTCAGGCCATGATCAATTGCACCTCAGGTCAGAATCTGCTGATGAAAACTGAATCCCTTGCACCCAAGAGCTGCAATGCTCTGCAGCTCCCTGAAGGGAGGTTGGAGTGAGCAGGGGGCAGCCTCTGCTCCTTGGTGACAAGTGACAGGACCAGAGGAAATGGTCCCAAGCTGCACCAGGGGAGGTTCAGGCTGGAAATATTTCTGCACTGGAAGGGTTCCCAAACATTGGAACAGGCTGCCCAGGGCAGTGCTGCAGTCACCAGCCCTGGGGGTGTTCAAGCAGCTGTGGACCTGGTGCTCAGGGACATGGTTTGGTGCTGACCCTGCAGTGCTGGGTCGAGGGTGGGAATGGATGAGCTTGGAGGTCTCCTCCAACCAGATCTATTCTGTGATGTGTAGACCCTTCTCTCTCCCTCCCTCCCCAGGCAGGTTTCTCCAGCAGCATGCCCTGGAGCCCAGGGCTCTCCTCCCCAGCTGAGCCTGTGGAGGCAGAGGTGTTCCACGTACCGCATGGAAGACTAAGGAGAGAGACTTTGTGAAGGGCAGAGCTGCCATCAGCCAGTGGATCTTAAAGACATCATTGCTGGGAAGAAAAAGAGAAGGAAGGGCATCAGTTAAAGGCCAGCATAAAAATCTCAGTCCCCAAGGGCTTCAAAAGCAGCCACAGGAACTCCCATCCTGTCTGAGTTTCATGCAGGACTCACTGGCTCAGAACAGCAGCAGGCAATGCAATGCCATGACTGAGACAGCTGCTCCCAAGTAAAGCTTTAATTGGACAAAATATTGCATCCCACTGGGAGCTGGGCTGATCAAACCTGTCCACTGGGCACTTCAAGAGGAAGGATGAAAACTGGAAAATCCAGCAAGGCAGGTCCCTGCCTGTGGCTGAGCCCAGAGGAGTCTCCTCACCTGCGCTTCCGAAGGATGTGGATCCACAGAGTCCCAGAGAGGAAGAAGAAGAGAGCCATGGAGATGTAGAGCTTGGGCAGTGGGATCTCCCCTGCTGAGAGGTAGCTTTCAGGGTTCTTCTCTGTGATCTCTATCTGGATGTGGAAGGTGAGTTATGTGCACTGGGCAGGCACTGAGGGACCAGCTGCAGCTCACAGGAGCTCCCTGGCAATGAGGCTTTGCTGGCGTGGGGACAGTTGTGAGCCTCTCACAAACAGAAACAAAAGCAGCTCTGCATCCTCCACAGCCCCACAACAGTTTGCAAAACCACAGCCACACCAACTTCCCTGAAAAGCAGCAAAGCACTGAGCTGCCTTCCAGGGCTTCAGCTGGGCAAAGCCATTGGCCCCAGGAGCACTTTTCTCTCTACCAACCTTCAGTTGCCCCATCCAGAACCTTGCATCAACCAGATCTTGTCAGCACAGGCCTGATTACAGGTGTGGAGAGTCCTACACAGCTGAAAAACTCACTCCTAGGTTTACTGCAGAGGATTTCATGGCTTGTCAAGAGAAAGGGAACACTGCTGCCAAGTGTTGCCCTGCCACTGAGCAAGCAGCAGCTTGATTCAGCATCCTGCCTGTGCCCCTGAACAGGTTCTGTGCTAGAGCTTCACTCAAATCATGCACAGAGACCAGTTTGCAGCACTGGACCTGCCCTGCAGATCTCAATACAACCCAGCAGGTTCCTGAGCCAGGTTTGCTTCCCTTCCCAGTTTCTCCTGTGGGTCAAAGTGACCAACAGCAACTCCAGCTGCTTTCTAAACAGCAGCTTCAGCAGCAGATTCCAGGTGCTGTGAGCTGAGGTAGGGCTCCTAAGTTTTATCACCTCCACCTTCCCTTGCCTGGCTCTCCCAGCAGCAGCCACACTGCCATGTCAGAAGCTGTTCAGGGGTCTGATCTGGCTGGGTTCCCTCAGGCAGAGAGGGGATTCACTCCAGAGGAGCTCCCTGTGCCCCAGGATGGATGCCAGCACAGGAAGCAAAAAGCCTGAGCTGTGCTAATGCCCTGGCTCCCAAGGGCACAGGGCTCCTGGATGGCAAGAGGCAGGCCTTTAGCTCTACCCTGCCAAACGAGTCTCCAGTCAGGCCAGAAAAAGCAAACTCACTGAATCCACAAGCACCAACAGCTGAGATGACAGCAACTGCCTCAGCATCTGCAACTGTGCACAGGAAAGTAGTGGTTCTGGAGCACAGCAAAGCACAGGCAGCTGGTTCAGCTCCCATCTCCCTCCAGCACCCAGTCACAACTGTGCAGACTGAACCCAGCCCACCCAGTTCCCAGACAGTTCCCCCAGAGGAGTGTTTTCATTCCTGACTGTGGTGCTTCCCTCAGAAATGCCACTCCAGACATGAAATGCACAACTCTGAATCACACCACACACAGCCCTGCACAGCCTGTGCTGGATCTGGCAGCTGTGTCTCTCAGCCTCAGGGAATGGGCTCCTGACACCTCAGAGCTGCACTCACATCCAGGCTGAAGAGCCTCTGGTCCTTCGTGGAGCCATCACCACCAGCACACTTGTGGAAATAGAGGCTGTAGAGACCTTCTTGTGAGTCAGAGCTGATGTTAAAGAAGAACTGAAAATAAGGAATGGGAAAGAAGTCAGCATTCTCCTCATTCACAGGAGGGTGAGAAGCCATCCCAGCTGAGGCATGAAAAGAGTCATCTAGGCTCAGCTGGCTCCTCTCTGCCAGCAGACTGCTCTGAGGATACCACAAGCACAGAAGGGCTCAGGTTGGAAGGGACCCCAGAGCTCAGCTGCTCCAACCTCCCACCATGCCCAGGGACACCTCTCAGCTGGACTCAGCTGCTCAGGACCTCATCCAGCCTGGCCTTCAACACCCCCAGGCAGAAGGCATCCAGCACCTCCCTGGGCAGCCTGTGCCAGAGTCTCACCAGCCTCACACTGAAGAACTTCTTCCTCAGCTCCAGTCTAACCCTGCTCTGCCTCAGCCTCAAACCAGTTCCCCTTGGCCTGTTTTAAACAGCTCCTGCACCATATGAAGAGGGATTTCCAGCCCCTATTCTCAACAAGAGTCCACCCAAACTTCTGAGCTATCCTTTCCAAAGGATAACTGCACAGGCTCAGGAGTAGACAGCAGCAGACAGCCTACCTGGAATGCAAAGGTGCCTCTGTCACTGTGAACAGGATGTTCTTGCTCTATCAAGCTCTGGGAAAAGGAAAAGAGACTCTCAGATTGTGTTTAAGCAGGGAGCTGCCATGTTTGGCTACATCATCCAGAGAGTCACAGCATGGTTTGGGTTGGAAGGGACCTTGAAGAACACCTAGACCCCCCTTCCCCTGCCCATGGGCAGACATCTTCCCCCAGAGCAGGCTGCTCCACCACAGCTCCACCCTGGCTATCCACAGAGGAGGCTGAGAGCTGCAGGGAATATTCCTCTCCACATTCTGGCTGTGCTCACTCTGGAATGTCCCCCCAAGTGCTCTCTAGGGGGAAACAGCAGGCAGTGCCTTACCTGGGGGGATGTTGTGCTTCGCTTGGACCTCTTATCTAGGGAGAAAAGCAGGAATGGTTCATTTTAGAGTTTGCATTCAGACACCCTCCATCCTCCCAGGCTATGCCAATCCCTTCCTCAAACCCTCCCACAGCTGTCTGCATGGCACTTTCCTAGACAATCATTAACAGGGATTCCTTCCCAGGCTCTCCTTGCCCTCCCAGGACTCTTCCCACAGCCACACTTGTTCTGAATGCATCCTGAGATGCTAGGGCAGGCTGCTCTGCACCTACACCTCCCCAGATCCTCCCCAAGAGATCTTCCTAACCCCTCCAATCAGAGGCACAGGAGGCAGATGTCCTGCAGCAGTCCCAGGCTACAGCTCTGAGGACTCTCTCACTGATTCATCTGGGCATTAACTCATGGCCTGACAAACACATGGAAGTCCTCATTAGCCCTGGAGAAGGAAAGAGCTGTCAGCTCTCTGCAAAGCAAGGCCTAGAAGCACAAGAGACTGAAGTCAACACCTGTGCTGAACCCAGAGACTCAAAGTGACAGCAGCCTGCAAGAGAGCAGCATCCCAAGGTCACAGCTGCACTCCACTGCTGTAGGAAGCTTTCCAAACATGAGGCCATCCCACTCTACCAGGAAGCAGCAGCTCAGGACTTTATCTTTAGGCTCCTGCACCTCAGTGCACTGTCAATGTGCATCTTACACTTTTTAAGGCAAGAAAAAGCCAACCTGGAGCTGTCAGACCCAACCTCTTCAGTGCCCTCCAGCTTTAGCTCTTGACTTCACTGACATCAAAGCCTTTGAACACTGCAGGGCAAGGAAGACTCAGACTGCTCCAGAGCCTACACTCTTCCAGGAAGGGATAACATGGACTGTTGAGAGCTAATCCCATCAGAGCTGAGATTATAGAAGTGTTTTGTCTGCCAATCTGGAAGCCAGACACAGATTTGTGTTTCCGAGAAAGGTTCCTGGCCTGCTTACCTCCCTATGCCCACAGCTTTAGGCGCCCAACTGCATTTCAGATCTCTAGATACATGCTCACAAACTCATGCAATGGTTGGAAAGGACCTGTGGAGGCACCTGACCCACCTCTGGACCCAAAGCATGCCTAGAGGTAACACCATGCCACATCTGCCCTGGTTTGGTTTAGTCAGGTGTTTACAACCTCAAAGGGTGGAGGTTTGTGGCACCTGGGCAGCCTTACCTTTCCTGTCTGCATCTGAGTTGGTCTTGGGAGGACTTTTCCCAGGCTGACTGCTCTGCTCCGAGGTTCTGAGGGCTTTGGTGCTCGAGGCAGTGATGTTCCCCTCCGAGACGAAGGAAATTGCAGGTAAGAGAGCAGCAGCTTTGGCAGAGAACCGCACAGTCACCCTGAGCAAGCAAGGAGGGATTGGGCAGAGGGACAGCAAATCAACCCTCCTGAAGGGGCTGCCATGGCCTACACCTACCCAACAAAGGGCTAGCAACTTGCCTGGACTTGGGGTTTTTAACCACAGAGAACTGGCAACACCAGACCACAACCTCCAGTAGCCTGGCACTGAGAGGTCACACAATACATTTACATCAGCTCCAGGAGCAGCTGAAGAAAAAGAAGTGTCTGCAGTTGTGGTAAGCAGATCTGGTCAGAAATTGTGTCTGCACACAGCCAGTTCCAGTTGGACTTGCAAAAGAAAGCACCCAAAGGTGCTCCCATAAAGCAGGCAGCTCAAGGCAAACAATAAACTCCACATTCAGTGCAAGAGCTGCAACAGGAGCCAAGACTTCAGGGCATGCCTTCAGCACCATTAAGGTTCTTTTGTCCTTGTGTCCCCCCACCCTTCTGACACACAGCAGGAATTCTGGACCATGTTGCAGTGCAGACCTTTACCTTTGGCCTCAACTCTGAAGCAGCCCATTTAAAACCAGTGCATGCAGAGCAGCTTGCCCAGCCCATAGGGACATGTCACAAGTGTCACTTCAGCTACACCCAGAGAAGTAACTTCAAGATGTGCTGTGCACTACTCACACTTTAGTTTTGAAGTCCAGAAGTAAGATCACAACAGAGGCATCTTGGTCTGGTTTCTTTTTCAGGATACAGGAATCTACTTCTTCATCCTGGGAATAGAAGCAAACCACTTTTGCAGTGCCCTCCTGCTCCTGAGCAAGGGGATGTGATCCTCCCCAGGCAGAGGTGACCAAGTTGTAACGCTGCACTCCTCTTAACAACCTGCCCATGTCTAAAGGCAGTTTATTGTTTTCTTCCATCCATTTCTGGAGGAAGGTGTAGGCTGTGAGATACCCCCAGCCTGGAAAAGGCAGCTGCCATCTCCTGCTCTTACCAGGTAGGTGGAGAAGCCATCGTTCTTTGTTCGATCCAAGCTGAACCCCACCTGCGACCAAGCACAGAAGAATCTGTCAGACCCCAGCAGCTCCTCTGGGCCAGAACCCAAACCACCATCTCTAAAGAGATGAACCTGCATATAAGGCAGAACTGGGGTATTTTTCTCATTGTCCTGTCTCTGGACACCCTCAGGAAAAGTCCCTCTGCAGCCTTCCTGCAGGATTGCTTCAGGTACTGGAAGGCAGCTCTAAGATCCCCCTGCAGCCTTCTCTGCTCCAGGCTGCACAACCCCAATGTTAGACTCCTCTGAAAAGAAGACAGTTGCAGGTCTGGAAACCTGCTGATAGCTTGTGAGATGCAACAGGACAACCAGGTGAAGATCTGACACTGGAGACCTGCTTAGGAGACCTTCACTCAATACAGGTTTTAGAGGTGTACATGGAGGTCAGCAGAGCACCCAAGAAGCTCAAGTTTATCCTCACAGCAGCTGGAGGCTGCTCAAAGGTGAATCTCACCACACTTCTCCCCATGGACAGTGCAGAGTGAGGAGTGAAACCAACAGCCCCACCAGCTAGGATCCAACACCTCAGACAAGGAGGACATCCAGTGCCAGGGCAGCCTCACAGGAACTCACCAGTAAGTTGCTGCTGTCATCAGAGCCCACAGGGGGCTTGAGGGAAAGGTTGCTGACATTGACTTTCATGAAACCATTCTTGAAGAAGCCAAAGGTATTGAGGTGCACTTTCTGCCTCACATCATCCTGCAAGAAAGGCAAGATCACAAATCACACACAGGGTCACGGGCAGCAGCAGGCACAGGTCCCCCTGGAACCTTCTCCAGCCTGAACACCCCCAGCTCCCTCAGCCTCTCCTCACAGCAGAGGTGCTGCAACCCTTGGATCATCTTTGTGGCCTCCTCTGGACTCTCTCCACCAGCTCTGTGTCCTTATGAAGGAGTTTTATCAGTGAGTGCTCAGCCTCACAGGGCAGAGATTCTGTAATTTGTGTGAGACACCACCTGTGCCACCCTCAGTGACTTAGTGTCAGAGGTAGCCTGACACCTACCAACACCAGAAGGCCACAAGTATTGACAAGAAACCACTGAAAAACAACATCCTCCAAATAATAATGGAACATGAAACTGCAACCCTGGCAGCAAGACCAAACCCCAAAGGCCTTTCTTCCCCTTTGGGAGCCAGCTGACAGAAGAGAGTACTCTCTTGAGAGAATCACAACAGGGCTGGAAAAGCCCTCTGAGATCACTGAGTCCAACCTTCAGCCCAGCACCACCATGGCCATTAATCAAGACCTGCCCCCACAGCTGCTGCCCAGCCCTGCCAGTCTTGGTTCCTCCTGTAGCTGGTTTGCCAACCTTGGGTTTCACAACGGCCCTGAGGCAGGCCTGGTTACATCAACTTCTGCTCTCACTCTGCCACTGCAGTCTGCAGGACACCAGGCTGCCAGACTACAGCTTCCAGTTCTTGAGACAACAAAAACCTTTTGCACAGAATCACAGAATGGGCTGAGTTAGAAGGGACCTCAAAGATCATCCAGTTCCAACCCCCAGGGACACCTCCCACCAGCCCAGGGCCTCATCCAACCTGGCCCTGAACACCTCCAGGGAGGAGGCATCCACAGCCTCCCTGGGCAACCTGTTCCAGTGCCTCCCCACCCTCACTGTCAAGAATTTCTTCCTCTCTCCAGTCTCAATCTGCCCTCCCCAGCTCAAAGCCATTGTCCCTCATCCTGTGACTCCAAGTCCCTTCCCAGCTCTTTTTCTAATGAGAAACATTCCAGCTGCCAGCTACTTTCTGAAACCTCTGCCAAGTGCTTCCACAACTTCTCTAACCTTCAGGTGTTGTAGGTTTGTTGTTTGGTTGGCTGGGTTTTTTTTAAACACATGAAGCTAACCAAGCTGGTAACAACTGGTGCTGAGGAGTCTCCCTTGATGAGGTCAGTCCAACAGCAAGATTCAAACTAATCATTTCTCTAACCCAAGCAATAAATCAGTTTATAAGCTGCTAGAGAGAGGGAAGAAGTTCTTTTCCGAGCAGGAAACTGCTCAGACTGTGGGCTTGCTTTGCTGACAACAAACCCAGCTTCACCTCAGCAGGCTAATTACAAAGACAGAAGAATGAGGCTATTCTGACTCCAGCACTCAGAGCTTGTTTGAGGAAACCTGATCTCAAACACTGGCACAAAGCTGTGGCCTTCGGCTTGGCACCGCCTCAAGGGCCACGTAGGAGCAAGGAGCCAATGGCAGGAGCCCCGGAGGGGGGTTCCACCGTGAAAGGGCAGGGTTGTTGGAGCCTGGAGTTTACACAAAAGCTGTAAAACAGCAGATGAAGTGGAAAGGGAGAGACTGTGCAGTGCCAACAAAGATCCTGTTTGTACAGGAGGGGGACAAAGAGCTCCATATCCTTCCAGTGCACACAGAGCTCACTGGGGCAGCTCGCACCAGACAGCTCCAAAACTAAACCCACAGCCCACCTAGGTCACAAACATCAGCAAACAGTTCAATAGCTGATCAAGGTAAGATGCTGAAGGCAGTGGAATGAGGACAGGCTGAGGGAGGTGAGGCTCTTCAGCTTGGAGCAGAGCAGCCTGAGGGGTGCCCTCATTGCTGGTGATAAAGATGTGCAGGGCAGTGTGGGGAGGATGGAGCCAGGCTCTGCTCAGGGATGTCCAAGGACAGGACAAGGGCTGCAAGCTGCAGCAGAGGAGGTTCCACAGGAACAGAAGGAAAAACTTTTTCCCTGTGAGGGTGACAGAGCCCTGGAGCAGGCTGCCCAGAGAAGTTGTGGAGTCTCCTTCTCTGGAGACTTTCCAAACCCACCTGGATGGGTTCCTGGGTGACCCTGCTCCTGCAGGGAGGGGTTGGACTCAAGGATTTTTCAAGGTCCCTTCCAAGCCCTAACATTCTGTGATTTCAAAAGACACAGAAACCCTTGAGAAGCCTCACCCCAAAGACAGTTAAGCTATTACCCAACAACCATGCAGCCTTTTACTCAAACCACCCCAGAGAGCAGCTCCCTCCACGTGCAGAGCTTCACCACCAGCTGCACCACTTCCCACCAACCATCCCAAAGAAAGAGTTTTTCTCAACCGCGGTCACAGGACGACACAACAGCCTTAGGAAGTTCTACCAGAGGTCTATCAAAACACAGCACAGAGCTGTCAGCATCGTTAACTTCTGCCTCTACTGATCAGTGCACAGAAAGGACATCTGGCAGGCCAGGAGGACAACCACGCAGCCTCTCCGAGTCCAGACAGCAATGACGAGGACTGGAAGACTCCTGCAGGATGCAGATTAAAAGCCCCAAACCTCCTTCAGAAACCTCGCCCCAGCTCAAGTTCGGCCCTCCCTTATCACACACAGCTTTCCGTTTCGCTTTTAACGGGCTGTGAAGCTTTTCAGCCTTTGAAACACTACAGCTGCGAGCCCCCTTCGCAGGCTTTCCCCACGGCTGGGCAGCAGCCGGCCAAAACAAGCAGGGACGGTGCTAAGGTGATGCCGAGGAGAGAAAGGAGAAAAGGGGGAAAGCAGAAACCAGCGAGGCTCGGGCAGGCTGAGGGGCACGGAAAGAACCCAGGCAGAGACGAGCAGGCTGAGCGGGCCGGGGCTGGAGCAGGAGCGGCTGCAGGGAGGAGAGCTCCGGCCCGCAGGATGCGGCCAGGCCGGGCGGGGCCGCTCCCCGCCAGGGGACCCGGAGCGACGAAAGCGGCAGGGACAGGGGCGGCGCAGACCTTACTTTNCTGGTGCCGCCACCCGGTTCCTCCTCCCGGCACCGCCGCCCGGCCCCTCCCGGTATCGCCACCCGACCCCGCCCGGCTCCTCCCGGTACCGCCTCCCCGTCCTGCTACCTCGGGGCTGCGGCTTCCCATCCCTCTTCTCTTCCTCCAAGGCCTGCTCCTGTCCACCGCCAGGTTGCTTCCCCGCGGCCTAGGCCCGGGCCCCCCCGGCAGGGCTCCTGCGGCAGGCTGCTGGCCCTCGCTGCTCTCACAGGGGCGTAGTGGCCAAAGGGAACCCCCCGAGCCCCCTCCCCAAAGCAGCCTTTAGGAGCCGGTGACAGGGAGCTGTGCGGCCCCCGGGCAGAGGCCGGAGCTCTCCCTGCCAGAGCCCTCAGCCTCGCAGGGAGTTTGTAGAGAGCATTGGAGCCTTGCAGGGAGTCGTAGGCAGGTTTGGAGCCTCTCAGGGGGTTCATAGGTAGGTTTGGAACCTTGTAAGGGGTTTGTAGGGAACTTAGGAGCTTTGCAGGGGGTTGTAGGGAGGTTTAGAGCTGCTCAGGGGGTTCATAGGGAGGTTTAGAGCCTTGCAAGGGGTTTGTAGGGAACTTTGGAGCTTTGCAGAGGGTTGTAGGGAGGTTTAGAGCTGCTCAGGGGGTTCATAGGGAGGTTTGGAACCTTGCAAGGGGTTTGTAGGGAATTTTGGAGCTTTGCAGGGAGTTGTAGGGAGGTTTAGAGCTGCTCAGGGGGTTCATAGGGAGGTTTGGAACCTTGCAAGGCGTTTGTAGGGAACTTTGGAGCTTTGCAGGGGGTTGTAGGGAGGTTCAGAGGCGCTCAGGGGTTCAAAGAGAGCTCTGGGGTTGAGGCTTCCAGCTCAGCCACGCATCAGCCAGCAGGTCTCAGCTCCATCCTGGGAGCTGCAGTGAGAGCAGATGTCAGAGCATCACTTGGCTTTCTGCTTCCTACTGCAGCAGTGCTGGAGCTGTTGAACTATTTGAAACTGGTAGCTGTAGTCCCACTTAAAAATGGAACAGATTGGGCCTGGCTTCAGTGAGTTCTTTGTTGCTCAAACTGAGAGTAACACAAGCAACAAGCTAAGCATTAATAGCAGCAATTAAAATGGCTTTGAGGCTAACATATTGCTAAAGAGTTTTTTTGCAATGCTGTGCACTCCTTTCCTTCTGGGAAGCCTTTAAATATAAATACATGTGATCCTCCACCAGGGACTCCTCTGCTGTCAGCTCTTGGAACTCCAGCATTCTGGGTTCCCCTCTTGGTGTCTGCAGTAAGAGCTGTGCAAGTTTCTCCATCTAGGGCCAGTGAAACAACTGGACCTGACCAGGCAAGTAGTAAAATGGAAGTGAGGGTGAAAAGGCAGAGAAAAATTAATAGCTTTGACCTTTATATTAGCCAAATGATGCAGAGTTGCCTATTGCAGACACCATTTGGGTGCTTCTGTACCTTTCTCCTTAAACTGTATTTTCCTTTTATACTCCTAGGTAATAAAATGAAGACAGGAATGTCACTGTCAGCCAAGGACACCTGCACTGGCACCAGAAAAGAGTTGGAAGCATGAAAAAGATGCAGTTTGTGGTAGAGTTCTGTCCCTGGGCAGTAGCTTGGGCATGCCACTAGATGTCCTGTCAGCATCAGGCCTTGCAGTGCACACAGCTACACCCCACAGCTGCTGAGGAGCCCAAGGATTACAAACACCAAAGAATTTCTTCTGAAAAGCTAGCTCTGGTCCCCATATTTTATTGGAGTTAATATTTTTGTTTGAATTGTTAGAATTTCAGGGCACAGACCACCCTGGAAAGCTGCAGGCTTTTGACTCCTGAGAAACAGCAGCTTGCAGCCAGAGGCTTTCCTTGTGCCTTGCAGCACTGCTCAGGATTAGGGACGCTTTGACAGCCTCAGTGGTCAAACAGCATGAGGGTTTTGCTCTGGAATTCTGGACACTGGTTCAGCTGAAGAGTCTCTCCTAGTCTGAAGATGCTTCCTAGTAGCAATCAGGGATTTCTGGGCTACAAACTAGAAACTCCCTGAAGATCTTTCTTCCCCCCACCGCTGCCCTGCCACATAACTCTCCAGCAGCTATCAGGACATTATGGTGCCTGCAAGCTTGCCCCTTACCTACACTAAACAACCTCAAAGTTGGAATTGATGTCATCTTTACTTTGCTATACGTTTTTCTAAGCACTTTTATGTTGAGATGGCTGCACTGGAGCTTGCATTGCTATCCACATGCAACCTGGCTGCTGCCTGCAACGAGTAATGCCATAACAGCAGCTCATCAACACACTGCTGTGTTCTGTTGTGGCTTACAGACAAGATTCTCCTTGCTGTGAATGTGCTGTTCCTAACAAGTGCAGTTATTCTCAGCTGTAGCTAAACATATTTCACCTGAAAGTCTTTTTTCTTTATTCCTTCATTGTACTGATTTGGAATCTCCAGATCTCTTCTTCTGAAGGTTATCATGGACAATTCTTGAGATTGGATGGAAGTTACTAGCAGTGCCAGAAAATTCTTGATGTAGACACAGCCCACAGGTACAGCTCAGCTCAGAGGCAAGCAGGTTGTATGTCAGTTTCTTGGTATGGGCATGGAGTAGCAAGATCTGACTGCTCCCAAGGGACACAGAGCTGGAGGATTAACAGGATGACACAGACAGCAGCAGGAGCCTCACCATCCAGGGTCCAGTCCCACAGTGCCCAAGCAAGGTGCCCAGAGCAAGCCTAGGGATGAATCCAGACCATCAGGTGAGCTCATAGCAATGAGGTACAGTCAAGGCTGAGCTGAGAAGTCCTTTTGCAGTTGAGGTGATGGTCACCAAGGTCAGATGTGGTCCAGCAGTAGTTGGATAGGTCCACAGGGATGAGGATATCTGAGATCAGATGTGAGGCAGGCTCCACATCAACGAGGCTGACAGCCATGCATAGCTGGAGACCAGCATCCCCTCTGTGACTTAAACCAGGCTGAAACCTCAGTCCAGACCTTGAATGATGCTCCCCCGTCTGTGGGTGGAGAGTGTGGGTGGAGGAGGCTACAGGTGAGGCTGACCAGGGCCATTAAGGTTTATCAGATCTCAATCAGGGCTTAATTAGCTCCCTCTGGGCCCTGCTCAGGCATTTAAAGAGGGCCGAGGTCCCCTGCTGTGTATCTGAATGAGCTGTGTGTGGTGTAACAGCAGAAAGGAAACAGCTGTGGTGGTGATGGCCCGAGGGAAAGGTGTGTCCTCTTCCTTTCCTGGTGCTGTTGAGTCCCAGTGTAGGAGGGGTTACAAGCAACATCCATGTTCCTTGCCTTGCATGTGGATGATCTGGGTCGAATTATAAATAAATATAAAGGGAAGCAGCTGTGAGGGTGATAAATCCGGGGGGGAAAGGTGGGTCCTCTTCCTCTGCTGTCCTCTGCTGTCCTGGAAGCTCCAAGTGCCTGTCTGTTTTAGAAGCTGTGATTTTTCTTGCTTTGCGCAAGTAAACAAACCCAGAGAAAAGGCTTTGGACTGAGCTGCAGTTCAGGGATTTATTTGATCTTCTTGAAACTCTTTCTGAACTATTCAGCAGCTAATCTGGCTGGTTTCAAGTGGGATTGGGGTTTCCTAAACAAAGTGCTGGCCTTCTAAAAAAGGGAATTGTTTCATCTGGGGCTTAGGATCTACCTCTGGGAGCGTCCTGAATCATAACAAGAGAAGAGGCAAACACAATTTACAGGAATAGGCCATATCTGGGTAACAGATCTGCACTCAGCAGGGCTGAGGGGAAACTCCCACCAGCTTCTGTGCTGCTCAGGTTTGGATTGTGAGAACTGAGTAATGAGGTGAGAGATAAGAGAATTTCCAAGAGTTATTCTGAATTACTCCTTTGAGCCTGGGACCTGCTGAGCTTCCCAGCCTCATACTTCAGCAGAAAGGGCTCTTAATGCTCCTATCATTGTTAATTACATTGGTAATTAGGGGCCAACCGAGCTGCAGGCCCTGCTGCTCTGGGACTGCACAACTGAGGTAATCAGTGGCAGTCTCTGTCCTGGAGAGTTTCAGGGTAAATAATGAAGACAATCAAAGAGAGGAAGAAGTCTCCTTCCAGAAACATCCAGAGTCGATTATCTTTATTTTTTTTTTAGTGTTTGTTTTCCATCTCCATCCACACAGATTGTGATAACATTTGATAGGCTGGGGCATGGTTGGCTCTGATGTGCCATCAGAACCCAGAACTTGCATTTCTGGCCTTTATCTCTCCAGAACAGGTTGAGCATTTCTATCTCTCACCCTGGACAGGTTTCCCTGCCTGTGCTGGTGTAACAGGTTTGCCTTGTTCCCCTCCCAGCTCTTTGTGCAAAAGGAAATTCCACAGCAAATTCACCCCGGGTGATACCAGGGCTGTTCTCTGTTTGCTCTCTGGACACTAGCTCAAGGATTTATGGATCAAGTTGTCACAGAGCCTCGGTGCAGCCGCGTTGGCTGGGTCTGGGATGCTTTCTGGATGGACGTGGGGCTAAGGACAGCAGCCTGGGTGCCCCTTCCCTGCGAGCCTGTGGAAGCAGGAGGGTTGTGGTTGTGCTTTAGGCAGTGTGGCAGGCTCAGATATTTGAATACATTGGCGGCAGCAGGCTGGGAAGCGAGTTGCACGGCGTGTCTCCTGCTTGCTGTGAAGTCAGCCCTTGGAAGCAGGGAGTTGTAAGGAGGGACAAAAGCCCTGCCTGTTCTCTGTGTCTCTTCAAAGACAGCTGTGTGAGGAGCAGCCTTCTGCTCTCGTGTTCAGATCGATTGCAGGAGGACAAAAACAAACGCAGCTCAGTTATTAGCACGACACTTGTCTTGGTTGTTGTTCTGAACGCTGGCACTGCTCAGCAACGTCTTCTTTCCTTGTCCTTTCTCATCCAGGTTCATAACCCATCCTCCAAGATGAGCCTTCCTCTGAAGGAGATACCCTGCCAGCTGGTCAGTGTTTATCTCTAAGTTCACCTTTTCCTCAGGTGAATAAAGGTTTCCCTTTCCCCCCTCCATATGAACCTTTCCTGGACCGATGAAAGAAAGACTAAATACACAAACACATCAGTCTGGAGCTCTTCTTACATTGATGGGAGATGAGAAACAGGTGTGGAACCGACAGAGCCCAGGTGAAAGCTGTTGGAGAGGGAGAGGAGCGCAGCCCCATCGTGGTGCTGGGGCCAGGCTGGGAGCTGTTTGCTGGCAGGCCCGCAGGGTTGCAGCAGTAACCCACATCCACGCAGACTGATTAATTTCCTTATTTTCCTGCTCCCTCCTTCTTGGTGACAGATGGTGGAGTTAATACTCCCGGATTTGGGTTATTTGGGTCTGTGTATTCGGGCAGCCCTCACAGCCCGCCCTAAGAGTGTGAGTCTCCTTTTTTCGGTTTGCTCAAAACCAGGCACATTTGCCTCAAAACAGCCTCACCTGGCCGGGCAGAGGCGGGGAAAAGCACCTGAGAGCGGGCGCGGATTAGCGGTGGGACAGCTCCCGGGGCGGGGAGCACCCACGGTACCCACCGCACCCAGCCCCACCGAGCACGCCTTCCCCGGCGGAGGCTCCGAGGGTGCGGAGCGGGG
>VXBD01010331.1:28633-45674 GCA_013399975.1 Indicator maculatus
AGGTCTGGAGCCGGGGCTGGGGTGGGATTCCTGTGAGGGAGGCTGGAGCCGGGGGAGGCTCGGCGGGGGATGGATGGATGCGGAGAGGGTCCGGTTTCAGGAGAGGGAGTTGCAGGGGGGTAAAGCCGGGTGGTAAAATTGTATTTGGCTGCCTTCGGGGGGTTCTGTGCACGGCCGGGCTGAAGGCCGGGGGGGTTCGATGAGCCGAGCCCTGTGCTGTGTGTGAAGGGTGTCGGGGGCGGGGGGGTGTCGGTGTGTAAAGCTCCCTGAATGCTTTTGGGAGTCCACCTAGAAAGTGTAAAAGCCCTTGGTTTGCGGTGAGACGTTACTGGGAAATATCAAACTGTTACAAGGGCTGGAAAGTGACAACGGTGACGTGAAATGGTCCTTTGGTGACCTGAGAAGAGAAGGGTGGAGGGGAGAGAAGAAGCCTCAGAAGGCTGAGAGACAGACGCTCGACCACAAAGAGGACAGGGTGCAGCCATGTTAGGCAGCGCGGTGGTGGAGCATGGAGCAAAACCTGCTCCTGAGGGCTTGTGACAGCCGACAGGAGGCTGCCAGCAGCTCTTCATCTGCTGGTGGGACATCAACCACCTCCGGGCGAATCCGTGCCGGGCGGTGGGGTTTTATGGAGAGGTCAAGAGTGAGTGGCAGAGGGTCATCTGGATTGCAAAGCACTGCGGGGTTTGCTCCTGGATCCATCTGGTTGGGGCTGGTAACCAGTGCGAGCCGAGATGTAAACAGGTCTGAGCTGCTGGAGTGGCTGGAAATGGTTGTTGGAGAGGTGCTAAGTGCGTGCGGGATGCATGGCTGCCTGCTCCGGCAGCCGGGGCAGTAAGCATCCCGCTTGGCTGTGACATTGTGGTCGCCTTGCAGTGAGATCTGGTTGGATCCGGACAGTAAATCAGGCGGCAGATGCTTGCTGAGAGGGGTGGCTGTGGTCTGCGTGCTGCAGAGGAAGAGGTGATCCCTGCTGATGAAATGCTGGAGTGATGCTCTCTGGAGTCATCAGGACACCAACAGCTCTGCTGCATGGGAACGGTGCGGGGCAGGTCCGCAGCCGCTGCCTTTTCCTGCAGCCGCTGGGGAGAGGTGGAATGGTTTGAGTGGGACTAGAGTCAGTTTGGCAACTCTGACACGGGAGATCTCAGAGTTCTCAAGGTGGCCTTGGTGATGTTTCTCAAGGTGTGCAGGTGCTGGTGAGATGTTCCTGCAGGAGAGCAGGGGCAGAGCAGTGCTTATCAGTGGTTGTTGCTGGTTTGTGCAATCCCTGCAGGTGTGTGTGCAGTCACAGACTGCTTTGCTAAGGGCTGGCTGCTGAAATTGTTGTCTTCAGCAGCATCAAAGTGCTGTTTGCCCTGTCCTCGGTGTAGCAGGCTGAGAAGTGTAGCAGGTCACTGAGGGAAGGGCTGGGCCCAGCAGATGAAAGGACTCCAGGTACCAAATTGGCAGGAGCTGCTTTCCTTTCAATCAGGCACAGCTCTGACATCAAATCAGTTTCCAGTGCTCTGCGTATTTAGGACAAAACATTGAATTCTTTCTCCATCATCTCCCTTTCCCTGGGCAAGAAAACCACACAAGCAGCCTGGATGTGGCAGCTGTTCCCTCCCTTTGGTGCTCGCTGCATGCTGCTGTGTTCTACAACCCTAATTACATTTCCCTTTCCATTAGAAGTTTATTCGTGTCTTAGGGAATGGGAATCCTGCCCCCAGCTTTGGTGTCCAGAAGAAGGACAGAGAGCTGCTGGAGAGAGTCCAGAGGAGGCCTCAAAGATGATCCAAGGGCTGGAGCAGCTCTGCTGTGAGCACAGGCTGAGGGAGCTGGGGGTGTACAGCCTGGAGAGGAGAAGGCTCCAGGGGAACCTCAGAGCTGCCTGCCAGGACCTGAAAGGATCCTNTTGGTCTTCATGAAGAGGTGCTGAAAGCAGCAGATGCCTGTTTTACAGTGTGGATGATTTGGTGAGGCCATTGGAAGGACTGGAAGCTGAGGCAGACTCAGGTGTTTCCAACTCTGGAAGCTGAGGCAGGCTCAGGTGTTTCCAACTCTGGACATCTGGGATTTGTTGGAGGATGAGCTGTGCTTGCAGCCTGTGCCTCTGGTCTCCCAGCCTGGATGCATGCTCATGATTCACCCTTTAAACGGAGCAAAGGAGAAGTAAAACTGAGCTTGCTCTGTGGAGTGTGTTGAGTGTTGATGGGGATGGGTTTGTGGAGAATTTCTGCTCCTTCCTGGAAAATAATAATTACAAAAAAAAAAAAAAAGCTGGTTGCAGAAAACCTCCCACTTGAGAAGCAATGAAATCCCTTCAGCATGTTCTCAGCTGTTCCCCAGGCAGGATTTCAGCCTCGTGCTCTGTGCCTCTGGCCTGCAAATCCTGCTGCAAAGTCCCTGTTGATGTTTCCCTTGAATCCTGACTCGGTTTTCATCTTGCTGTTGGCCCCCTGAGCAGAGCCACAAGCAGCAGCAGCATTATCAGAGGGACTAAGGCAGCATTTCTGTCGTGTGTGAGGCCAAGTGCTGGGGCTGGTGAGATCATCTGGGGCCTCCCAGGCGTCCAGCGTGAGGGAGCAGAACCTGAAGGTCTCCTGTAGGCTGCAGGCTGTGAGTCTCCTGCTGCACACAGGGCAGCAGTGGCTCTGCTCTGTGCTCTGCAGTCTGTCAGTCTGCCCAGCCCCTGCAGAAGGCTTTCTGCCTCTTCTGCTTCATACACTCAGGAGGTGGAGGAAGAAGGGGTGGGTGAAGGACAAACTAGAGTCATAAGAGCAAATAATTTTGGTTTTTACCCTGGTTTAAGGGTAGCATCAAGAGCTAACAGGTAGCAGAGAGAGCAGGTAGCTGTTCCATGCCTGACTGCTGCCATTGGTGATGTTTTCTAGTGCTTGGTGTAAGTGGGAAGGAAAGGTTTTGTCTCATAGGACTCTTTGGGTGGGAAAAGCCCTCCAAGAGCATCCAGTCCAACCTTCAACCCAACACCACCATGGTCCCAAGTGCCATGGCCACAGGGTTCTGGAACACCTCCAGGCATGGGGACTCCACCACCTCCCTGGGCAGCCTGTGCCAAGCCCTGACCACTCTTGCAGCAAAGACATTTTTTCTTATCTCCAACCTAATTGTGCTCTCCTGGCACAATTTCAGGCCATTTCCTCTCCTATCACCTGATACTGAGGAGAAGAGACCAACCCCACCTCACTGCAGCTTCCTTTCAGGGAGCTATAGAGCAATGAGGTCTCCTCTCCTCTAAAGAATCTCAGCTCCCCCAGCCCTGTTTTCCAGACCCTTCCCCAGCTTCATTGCCCTCCTCTGGCCCTGTTCCAGCCCTCAATGTCCTTCTTGGAGTGAGGGCCCCAAAACTGAGCCCAGCACTCAAGGAGCAGCCTCACCAGTGCCTGGGACAGGGGCAGGATCCCTGCCCTGCTCCTGCAGCCACCCACTGCTGACCCAGCCCTGTGCACCCTGGGGTGCAGCCCCAACCTGTGCCATTAGCTGCACTTGGGGGGCCACAGGCTCTAGAAGCATGCTCAGGACCTTGCACCCTTTTCCTCTCTGGGTGATGGGGAAGAACACAGAGCATGGCACAAACAGCTGCTCTGAGGAGTGCTTTGGCAGCAGTGTCCTCTTGTGTGGGCTGAAAGCCCTGGAGGAGTGGTGGGGATGACAGAGCAAAGGGAGCTCAAACTCACCTCAGCCCTCCAGCCCTTGCCTGCTGAGAGGGAAGGGCTGTGCCTGTGGTGAGGGCAGTGAGCTCTGCTGAGGATGAGTTTTGGTAGGGTGTAGTTTGGGGCAGCTAGGTGTAAATTTGTGGTGAAGAGGTCCAGGAAGAGCTCAGTCAGGTCAGGACAGTCCCAGAGCATGGCAAGGGCTGAGGTGAGTCAGTGTGGGCAGAGTCATCCTTGTGTCAGAGCTGCAGAGGCTCTGGGCTTTGGTCATGGTTTGGGGTTTTTTGTTTTCCACATTTGAAGTAAAGCTGAAAAAAAAAAAAAATCTCAGAATGGTTTGGGTAAAAAGGGAGCTCAGAGCTCATCTGCTCCAACCCCTGCCATGGGCAAGGACACCTCTCAACTAGACTCAGCCTCATCCAGCCTGGCCTTCAACACCTCCAGGCAGGAGGCAGCCACAGCCTCCCTGGGCAGCCTGTGCCAGAGTCTCACCACCCTGGTACTGAAGAGCTTCCTCAGCTCCAGTCTGACCCTGCTCTGCCTCAAACCATTCCCCCTTGGCCTGCTGAGTCCTGCAGAGGAAGGTGATTTCATGCCCTTTTTCTTCACCCTTGCTGGGAAGCTGGGTGTGTGCCATCAGCTGTCCCTGTCCCTCAGCCTGCAGAAGGTGACTGCTCTGTGTGCAGAGGACTTCATTTGCTGTCCTTGTGCAAGGGGCTGTGCTGGGCAGCTGCTGGCCTGACCCTTTGGGGGCTGTGCCCTTGGTCTGTGGGGTGTTGCAGAGTGCTTGGGGTGGAACAAGGCAGTTTGTGGGTCAGGTTATTTTTGCCTTACAAAGCTCTTTCCCTTGTAAATGTGAATTGTCTCCAAGCCTCTTATCATGTGGAAAGTTCTTATCAGTAGTGGTGATTTCATTCCCAGCCTTAAAGGATTCTTGTGGCACATCCTTCTATCTACATCCTCATTGTCAGGTGATGAGGCATAGGTGCAGCTCTGAGGACCTGAAGGAAGGTCCCAGTGCTATCTGCAGGTGATAAATGGCTTCCTCCTGCCTCTCTTTCATCAGTAGAATTTGTGTTTGAGCAGCTGGAGTCCTGCATTTCCCCAACCTGCCTGCCTGCAGCATTGTTCTGCAGGGCTGGTTGTCAGCTGTGGGTGCTGTGCAGGGTGGGGAATCACACTTGGAAGCTGTCTGGAGCACCCAAGCCTTTGCCCTTGGGGGGCACAGCCCTGGGGTGTGATCTCAGATGAAGGCTCTGCTCTTCCCAGCTGCTTCCCTGGGGGACCTGCAGAGCTGGGTCTGGGTTTGGCCTGTTGATTCCTTCCTTGCTTTTGTCCAAGCACCACTGGGGTCGATTGCACACAATAGAAGCCTGCCCTGCTCATCCCACCCACCCCATTCTCACACTCCCAACCCCCTGCCAGCTTGGGTTTGGGTGTGAAGTGTTCCTCTCCAAGGCTGAATGGCCAAGGAGCTGGTTTCCCATGGGCCAAGGACACAGATCAGAGGTGTTCAGTCCTGCATGCTAAATCTTCTTCCTCTGATGATGAGCTGAGAGTTTCCATTCCACCAGGTAATGAGCCCAGTCTTCAGAGGGGGTGGCTGCATTGCTGGCAGCTTAGAAAATCTCCTCTGGTGAGGGCAAAGCTCTCTTGACAAGTGAGATTTGTTGGAGATGGCCTGGGAATTGCTGTGACTGCTTTGGCACCATCCAGGCAACTCCTAGAGACAGAGCTGCAGATCCTGACCCCATTCCCTTTGTGCTTAGCAGGGTCTGGGTTTCTGGTTAGTAACTGCCAAACCTTCAGTAAGTTTCAAAGAGGCTGGAATTTCACCCACAAAAGATCCTCCCAAAGGCAGCCTGGCAGCAAATACAGCCAGAGGTTGGGGGAACAAAAAAGCTGAGGTCAGGGATAAATTGCATCCTGCTGCTAATTTGGGCTTGGTAAGGCTCATGGTAAAGGTTGTGTAGGGAGAGCTGGAGATGGGCACTTCAAAGCAGCCCAAACTTGTCATTAGCTGAGCTCTCTGGGCACTTTGGAGGCTGCAGAGCTGCCTGGCTTTAATATCTCCTCCTTGCACAGTAGGTCACTCCCTGGCTGGTTCCTGGCTGAGCTGCTGGGAGGAGGATCTGCATTTTGCAGCACACATTTCTGTTTTGGACACAGCCCTGCAGGTGGGGTCCCAGCAGAGGAGCAGCATCACCTCCTCTGTCTGCTGCCTACACTTTTGATGTAGCCCAGGATGCTGCTGGCCTTCTGGGCTTCAAGTTTACCTCTTTGAGCATGAGTTAAGACTGCAGAAGGTCTTTTCCCCTCCCCTCCCCGTTCAGTCACAGACTCTTCCCATTTGTGTTGTGGCTGCTGAAGCTCCCTGAGCCATCTGGGAAGGCAGTCCGGGGTGAGGAGGATGTTTCTCTGGGCTCTCTGCCGCTCATTAGTGTTACTCATGTTGTGAAACATTCCTCCAAAGCAGCCTTTCAAAGCTGCCCCCCACATGAAGAGCAGCAGCCGGTGCTGCCCTGGGACTTAATAACAGCCCCGAGCCCCGCGGGTGGTGTGCTGCCGGGGTGACCTGCTAATGGCTCTGTGGAAATTCACTTTCATCCTCCCTGAAACCGTGCTCCTGAGGTGGGTTAGGCCAGCTCACTGCTCTGCTGAGCTCCCTTGGTGCTCTGGGAAACTTCTTTAACATCTCTTTTAAAGGCTTCTTGTGGTGGTGGCCAGAGACAGGACAAGGAACAAGGGATACAAGCTGGGACTCAGCAGGTTCCACCTCAACAGGAGGAGAAACTTTGGTGTGAGGGTGCTGGAGGCTGCCCAGAGAGGTTGTGGAGTCTCCTTCTCTGGAGGCTTTCAGGCCCCACCTGGATGTGTTCCTGTGTGAGCTGCCCTGGGTGCCCCCTGCTCTGCCAGGGGGCTAGGACTGCATTTCCAGAGGTCCTTTCCATCCCTTATCGTTCCAGGAGAATCTCTTCCCCCTTCAATCTTGTCCTGCACTTTCAGATGGAGTTTCTCTTCCTCCTTCCACCCCTAGAAACTGGTTTGTGTTCCACTGGGCTTTAAACAATGAACTGGTCAGACTGGTGAGGGGAGCAAAGGCTGCACTCTGGGGGCATGCTGCACTCCTTAGCCTTCTCAAACAGCAGCTCTGGCTCTGGAATACCAGCTGGGAAAAATCAGGGGTGGGAAGGGGGCCTTGGGATCTCTCTGGGGCTTCCAGGACTGCTTTGCCTGTCTGCTTCCTGCCTGACCTCCTGAGCTGGGTCAGTTTCTCTCAGTTCAGTTCAAGGTGGTTTGTTTTAGTAACAATGCTGCCTTTTTTTTTTTTTTTTCCCTTCAAAAATGGATTTGTTCTGATTGCTCCAAGCAGGAGCAGTGCAAGAAGGAGCTGTGGATTGCCCTGTGGTGCTGGTCACTGGAGCAGACCTGCATGCTGGCAAGCACGTACAGCAGCAGCTCTGTTGCAATGCTGCCCTGAACTTATTGGGGGAAGAGTCAAACTAATTGGGAAAAACGACCAAAAGAACAAAGCAACTGCCCAGAGACCCAGGAAAGGGCTGGGACACCAGTGGAGCTGCCCAGGAATTGATGGCTGGTTGGGAAGGATGGGCCCTGGTGAGCAGCCAAGGCATGCAGAGAGTCCCTGAGCCTGAGGAGATGCCTTGGTGCACCAGCAGCTGCAGGGCCCTGGCTCTTGCATTAAGAGATTAAGAAATGTGGAGGGGAGCTCTGGAGCAGGTGGTGCCCAGAGAGGTGGTGGAGTCTCCTCTGGAGACTTTCCACACCTGCCTGGATGCATTCCTGTGTGGACTACCCTGGGTGGTGCTGCTTTGGCAGGGGGGTTGGACTGGATGGGCTCTGCAGGTCCCTTCCAACCTCCAATGCTCTGTGATTCTGTGGGAAGGAGGAGCAGGGATCAGACTGGGATCCAGTTACAGTGGCTTGGTGTAGGAACTGTTGCTGTGATTGGGGTGCCAAGGAGGGTGGGAATGGGGTCACCTGAGAGACAAATCCAGCTGGCACTGCTGAGAGTGAACCTGGGCAGGCTGAGAGAATGGGCCCAGGAGGGGAAGGGGACTTGGAATAAATGAGAAGCAAGCAGCAGCTGGGATAAAAGCAGGGATGGGCACTGGGCAGGGGCTTGTGGCTCTGTCAGGATGTGCAATGGGATTAGTGCATTAGGAATGGCAAGGCAGGAGGTTGATGGGATCAGGAGAAAGTGCAGAGGAGGAAGGGAGAGGGATGGGGCAGAGGATGGACACTAAGCCAGAAGGGCAGGGAGGGAGCCTGGCAGTGCTCTCTGGCACTCTGGGCTTAGCAGGGCTGGGTTCAGGTGGCTTTAGCCATGCAGTGCTGGAGCAGAGGGCAGCTGCTGGTTTGCTCTCTGTGTGGTGATTTCTAGGGTTGCATTTTGACCTTTCCTCCCCGTGGAAGACTCTTTGCCCACATCTCCAAACGTGGGCACTGCTGGGCTTCATCTCCTCTTTCTGTGCAGGAAGCCTTGAGGAGTTGTTTGTCAGACTTTAAGTGCATGTGGATCATGTTTGTCACTCTCTGTTCTGATCTCCTTTGTGCAGAGATAAATTCTTTAACACTTTTTTTTATCTTGTTTGCTAAAGGGGGAAAATAAAAATGCCTGGCATGCAGCAGTGAGTGAATGGAAGAGTGTTGGAGCTCCAACAAAAGTGAAATGGGGCAGGGAAATATTTCTTGTCCTCTTGAGAGCTGTTCCTCTGTCAAATGTGGGCCTTACAGGAGTGGCATTCATTAAGGGCTAAGGATTTGCTGTGGTGAAAGGGAAGCTGGCAGTGGATGAACTGGGAGAGCTGTGACAGAGCCCTACAGAAAGATCTGTTTCACCTCTCCTGCCTCTCTCTCTCCCAAGCAGAACCATCTGAGTGCTTCTGCTCTGTGTTGTCAGTGGAAGAGCCTAAAAATAGAGAGGGAAGGGTTGCATGTGCTGGGCAAGAGCCCTGGTGCCCTCACAGCTCCTGCCACCCCTGTGCTGCACAGAGGATGCTTCCTGAGGAGGCTGTAACCCAGCAGGTGAGAGCTGACAGACTGCAGCCAGCTCCACCCAGCAGGGTTCTGTGTGTGGCTCAGAGCTGCTTTGCTCCCAGGCACTGCCAGCCCCTGGTGGAGAAGGCACAGCCAGGGCTGCTTCATGCCGCACCTGAGAGCCAGCCAGGGAGCTCAGCCTCTGCCTGAGGTGGTGAGAAGGCATCTCCCATGCCATGTGTGCCTTGGCTCCCCTTGCAGTTGGTGCCCTGGGGATTTGCAGCCTTATTTTTGGAAGGGGGCCTGGGGGGAGCTGGGTTCCATCTCTATTTATAAAGACAAACTGCTGCCTCCCTGGCTGCATGCAGCCTGCTGAGGTGCAGGGGGGAGCCCAGGAAGCAGCCCTGGAAGGGTGGAATTGTTGAATCACTAAGGTTGGAAAAGCTCTCTGAGATCATCCAGTCCAGGCAGCAACCCAGCACCCTCATGGCCACACAGCTCTTGAACCCCTCCAGGGATGAGGACTCCACCACCTCCCTGGGCAGCCTGTGCCAATCCCTGACCACTCCTGCAGCAAAGAAATTTTTCCTCATCCCCAACCTAACCCTCCCCTGGCACAACTTCAGGCCATTTCCCCTCCTCCTGTCACCTGAGACTAGGGAGAAGAGACCAGCCCCACCTCACTGCAGCCTTTCAGGGAACTGCAGAGAGCAGTGAGGCCTCCCCTCAGCCTCCTCCTTCAGGCTGAACACCCCCAGCTCCCTCAGCCTGAGGCATGGATCCATTCCTGGTGAAGCAGGGCAGGAAGTGTTGAGCACCTCAGCACCTCCTCCTCTGGCTACCTGTGGCTTGTTCTTTCTGCACCGTGGCTTTGCTCTCTGTCATCTCTTGTCCTGTGTTATCTCTCAGGTTGTTGAAAGGTCCTTCTCCAGGGGCTGCTGTGATTGCCATGGAATGCTCTGGAAATAGCAAAGCTGTCACTGGGGAAGGTGACAACTCCTGCAAGAACTGTGCTGGTGTGAAACCCAGAGCCATAATGTAGGCATCTTTGGAGCCTGGCTCTGCACCAGCCTCCTCAAAAAGAGTCTTGGAGAGAGAGCTTCTGTATCAGAGTGCCCACATGGAGTGGCTGTGGGAGTGCTGAATGGTTCCAGCCAGCAGAGGCCTTTGCTGAGCTCAGCAAAACAAGCTGAAACACTTCCCTTTGCTTCTGAGCAGTTGAGGTGAGGCCCTTGGTGGTTAGCAACAGCATGGCCAAGGCATCCCCACAGAGGTCAGGAGATGTTGGCTGGGATGTGGTGTGGAGGGTTTCATGCATTCAGAGTGCTGAGGCTTGGAAGGGACCTCTGGAGATTGAGTCCAACCCCCTGCCAAGCCAGGGACACCCAGAGAGGGTCACACAGGAACCCCTCCAGGTGGGTTTGGAGTGGCTCTGTAGATGGAGACTCCACCACCTCTCTGGGCAGCCTGCTCCAGGGCTCTGTCACCTTACAGAAGTTCCTACTCATGTTCAGATGAGCTTCTGATGTTCCACTTTGTGGCCATCACCCTTTGTGCTGTCCCTGGGCACCACTGAACACAGCCTGGTCCCATCCTGCTGACCCCCACCCTTGAAGCATTGATCAGCATTGAT
This sequence comes from Indicator maculatus, assembly GCA_013399975.1. Lineage (NCBI taxonomy): Eukaryota > Metazoa > Chordata > Aves > Piciformes > Indicatoridae > Indicator > Indicator maculatus. The sequence goes on from VXBD01010331.1 coordinate 38,924, forward strand.
CAGATCCCCCCCTCAGGCTGCTCCTCTCCAGCCTGAACATCCCCAAGCCCCTCAGCTCCTCACAGAGATGTTCCAGGCCCCTCAGCAGCTCTGTTGAGAGCAGTTTCTATTGACTTGGATGTTGGATCCCTCAGTGGCTTGGTGCAGTCATCCTCTGTGGTTTGCTTGGGGGTCAGGCCCTGGGAACCACAATCTGGAATGTTCAGAGGGATGAAAATCCAGAATCCCTCACTTCTGAGGAGCTGCCCTGGTGGTAAAAGCATGGAAATGCAGAACCATTTCTCTAACTGGGCTGCAAGGAACCCTGAGTGCTTTTGCCTTTCTGCATCACCCACCAGCACAGGCAGGCTCTGGAGGCCGCTGGCCAGTGGAGCACTGCTGATTGCCCTCTGGGGGCAAAGCCCTTCTCAGCAGGGGAGGGGATTGACTCCCCCAGAACAGCAGCAATCCAGCCTGAAGCTGCCTCGGGGTATGAGGGTGAAGGAGACAGTCTGGGGCTGCTGTGCAAGCCCTGATGCACTGCAGGAGGCCTTCTGGGATAAGGAGAACTTTGAAAATAATCAGAAGATGAACCCAGAACTAAATAGCAAAGAGCCAGAGGCACAGAGCACCCTGCAGGAAGGGGCTGCAGTGTGCTGTCTTTGTGTGGTGCTGTGCTTCATGCTTGGCTTCTCCTGGGGAAGAAAAGGAGGCATGGCTGAAGTCTGTGGCTCCATTCAAGGCACTGCACTCAGAAGTGGTTTTTCTCTTTTGTGTTCCACAAATAGCTGCAGTCACAAATATTAAATGGAAGAGAATTAAGGCATCCTCAAGGCAGGAAATGCAGCATCTGAGTGACAATCAGTGCTGAGGAAGTGGTGGTTCCTGTGCAGAGGCTGCAGTGTGGGGGAGGCTGTCAAATGTCAGGGTTGTGGTCAGTTGTGGGGAGCCTGCAGCTAGCCAGGGGCTGCTGGGGGTAAAAACCCCATGGCTGGGCTCTGGAAGTCCTTTAGTGTGCTCCAGGGAGATCTCAGAGCTGCATCTCAGTATCTGAAGGGAACCCACAGGAAGGCTCAGGAGGAACTGTTCAGAAGGGGGATAGGATGAGAGGCAATGGTTTGAAACTGGAGCAGGGCAGGTTTAGGTTGGACATCAGGAGGAAGCTCTGCACAGGGAGGGTGGTGACACTGGCACAGGCTGCCCAGGGATGGGGTTGAGACTCCACCCCTGCAGACATTCAAGATCAGGCTCTGTGTCCCTGGGCAGCCTGCTCTGGTTGGAGCTGTCCCTGCTGACTGCTGGGGAGCTTGGGCAAGGTGAGGCTCCCTTCAACCTAATGCAATCTGTGACTTGGATGAGGGATGAAGCTTTGTGGCTGAGCTGCAGCCTGGCCATGAGGTGCTCCCAAGCAAGAGCTCTGTGCTGTGTCAGTCTCCTTGCTGGCTGTGCTCACCCTCAGCATCATTCCTTGGCACCCAGCAGTGGGGTACACCACAGCTTTTTTCTTCACTCTTGGTCTTAGTTCCTAGCCACTTGGTCTCATTCCATCTTAGTCTGCAGAGCAAGCCAGGTGAGCAGTGGTTCTCCTTCTGCTGAGCACTGGGATCCTTCCCAGAGGAGGATGGAGCTGTCTGGAGTGCCCCAGGGCTTTGAGAGCTGGAGTGGTTTAGGGGCTCTCTGGTAATGGCTGCCAAGGTGTGCTGGGTGGCCCTGGGAGAAGCTGGCAGAGGTTCTGGGTGACCCTGGGAGAAGCTGGCAGAGGTGCAGGGTGGTCTTGGGAGAAGCTGGCAGAGGTGCAGGGTGGCCCTGGGAGAAGCTGGCAGAGGTGCAGGGTGGCCCTGGGAGAAGCTGGCAGCTGCTGTCATCTTGAAGACCTCTGGCACCAGAGGTGCTCTGCCAGAGGACTCCACCATGACACAGACTTCCTTGCTCCTGCTGCTCCTGGGCCATCAGTTGGTGCTGGCAGGCAGAGCTCTGCTGCAGGTGGGTGTCAGGCTCAGGGCTGGGCCCCACTCAGGGTTTGACCTGGAGTTGGTTTTTTGGCTGAGAGCAAGAGGGCTTCAGTCAACCTTTGGAGCAGAGCTTCCAGAGGCCGTGGGAGGTGCTGTCAGGGGGACAGCACCCAGGCAGCTCCTGCTCCTTGCTGTGGCAGGGGGTGGTGGCAGGCAGGAGCAGCTCCCCTCGGTCCCTCCCCTCTGAGCAGACATTTGTCTTCCTCCCCAGGAGGCAGGCCCGGAGGCTGAGCCTGCTCTCCCTGCTTGGCAGATCAAGCATGGAGGAGGCTGCAGTCAATATCTGCTGTCATATTTGGGAGATGATTCAGCTGCTCCTCAAGCTAAGGGCCCAGCCCTGTGTTTAGAAAACAGCTGGGGAGTCATGGGACCTGCAGGGAACTCTGCCCAGCAGCTCCAGTTGCTGTTTGAAGCTCAGGAGCTCAGATCCATCCAAGTCAAAGGTTGGACAGGAGGTTCCTGTTTGTTCTTCTTCAAACCAAGTGTTGGGAGTCCTCTTTAATCCAGCAGGGAAAGCTGCAGCAGTGGGATGGGAGAAAGGTGAAGTAAGGTATGGCTATGAGGAAGAGTGGAGGAGGAGGAAGGCTGGCACGTAGTTACTGGTGGCAGCTGGTACAGGATGCCAAGGGACTGGTGGCCTTTCTGTCAGCAGCTGTGCATCAAGGTTGGGGTCTCAGGGTCCCCCACAAGCTCTGGGGACCCTCTGGGGGCCATGGTGGGGTCACTGCAGCAGTCAGCTTCGGCTGCTGGCTTGGCCTGGCACAGAGTTCGTGGCAGTCCAAGCTCTCAGCACTTTGGTCTCTGCTTTCATTTGTTCCTGATGCCCTTGCTGGGTGCTTGTGGCACTGACTGGGTCCTTTTGGAGGTGCTGGAAGCTCTCCCTCCTTAAGTGCTGCCTGGGTGAGCAGCTCTGAGCATGAGCAGGTGGGGCAGATTTAGCTTTGGGGTTTGTGTCTCTTACCCAAGAGCTGAGCTGATGTCCAGGTTTGGAAGGTGCTGTTGGTCCTTCCTCTTGCATTCCCACTAAGGAAGAGATGGACCAAGGAGCATCTCTTTGGTCCTCCTGTCCCCAGATGCAGGCAGTTGTGTCAATGGGTCCATGGCTGCTGGGGCTTGAGTTCCTTGATGGAATGTTTGTAAAGCAGGGAATTTCCCAGCCCCCAGGGAGAGGAACCCCTCGGGAATGGGAGTGAGAAAGGTGTCAAGAAAGCAAGGGGAGGAGAAGTGTAAACCTTTGGGGATTGTATGGTGAAAGAGTGACTTCAGCTGGAGCTGCAGCCCCTGAACTTCAGGGAGGATAAAGCCTTGCAGTGGATTGGAGCTCAAGGAGGGCAGATTGAGACTGAAGATGAGGAAGAAGTTCTTGCCAGTGAGGGTGGGGAGACACTGGCACAGGCTGCCAGGGAGGCTCTGGTTGCTGCCTCCCTGGCCAGGCTGGATGAGGCCTTGAGCATCCTGGGCTGGTGGGAGGTGTCCCTGCCCATGGCAGGGGGATGGAATTGGATCATCTTGAAGGTCCCTTCCAACCCATTCCATGAATCTCCTGAGGTTTATTTTCCCTTCCCACCACTGTCACTGCTCAGGTGAAGCCCTGGCACTGCTGGCAGGTGTTGCTCAGCCTGTTTCTCTCTCTTGGTGCATCTGGTAGTGCAGGAATTGCTCCTCTTCAGCACCATTAGTGAACTAACTGGGTGCAGGGGCCTGAGCCAGGCTCTCCAGCCCCAACCCTGAGGAGCAATCTCAGCTGTTTCAGTGCAGAGCAGAGCTGCAGCCCTGGGCTCTGTTTCTGCCTCTCTTGTCTCTGCATTGTTGGTCCTCAGCTGCCTTGGTTTTGGTGAGGTTAAGAGATGTAGCTCCTTGTGCTTAATTTAGCAGTGCTGACTCTGCTCCCACATCTGTCACTGCTTGCAGCAGGGTCTGCAGGGCAGTGCTGAGGGCAGGGCAGGGCAGTGCTGAGGGCAGGGCAGTGCTCTGCTCAGGGCAGTGCTGAGGGCAGGGCAGTGCTGAGGGCAGGGCAGTGCTGAGGGCAGGGCAGTGCTGAGGGCAGGGCAGTGCTCTGCTCAGGGCAGTGCTCAGGCTTGGGGCCTTTGCTCTCTCAGGCTTTTCTCTGAAGCATTTTCTGCTCTCTCCCAACACACAAATCCTTCTCACTGCACACTGCTTCCTCTTGCTTTACCTTGAGCCCTGCTGAAGCAAGTTCTCTCTTTGCTGGTGCTGTGCAGCAGGATGAGTTTTGGCAATGCTCTGTTATCTTCTGCTCTCCCCCCTTGTGCCTCTCTTGGCATCAGCAGATTATTTCTGCTCAGTTCTCTGCTCTCTTTTGTCTCTCTCTTGCTTTACTCAGAAGGTTAACTCCTTTCTCCCTGTACTTTGCAATTTAGAACCACAGAAGTGTTTGGAATGGGAAAGGCCTCCAAGCTCACCCAGTCCAACAGCAACCCAGCACCACCATGGCCACCAACCCCTGGCCACAAGTGCCATAGCCACACAGTTATTGAGCCCCTCCAGGGATGGGGACTCCACCACCTCCCTGGGCAGCCTGTGCCAAACCCTGACCACTCTTGCAGTGAAGAAATTGTTCCTAATCTCCAACCTAACCCTCCCCTGGCACCATTTCTGGAGATCCCATCCCTGCTGTGCCATGCAGACAAGCAGGGCTGGAGGGATGGAGCTTCTGTCACTGATGCCCAGGTCCCAAACCTCTCTGGCAGCAGAGGGCACCTGTTGGATCCCCCTGCACTGGAAACCAATCCAGCTGCTGATGGATACCCAAAGCAGTTCTCCACCCTGGCACTGCTGTGTTCACTGCATGCCCTAAGGACTCTCCATGTCTGGCAGCCACAGTGCAAGGAATTCTTTCCCCAATGGACTAATTAATTAATTCCCTTCCAATAAATAGGCAAAATCTGCCAGGCAGCATCAATATTTAATGGCATCTGCTCCCAACCCTCCCAGGCTGGGCTTTTGAAGTTGTGTGGGGGGTGATGTTCACAGGGCCCTGATGGAGAGAGGCTGGAATCTGTAGCTCTGATTGCTTTTCATTTGAGGAGTTAATTAATTACTTACTCCTTAAAGAGTGAGTTCCAAGGGCTGGAGCAGCTCTGCTCTGAGGACAGGCTGAGGGAGCTGGGGCTGTGCAGCCTGGAGAGGAGAAGGCTCCAGGGGAACCTCAGAGCTGCCTGTCAGGACCTGAAGGGATCCTGCAGGAAGGCTGCAGAGGAACTTCTCATGAGGGTGTCTGAGACAGGCCAAGGGGGAATGGTTTGGAGCTGAGGCAGAGCAGGGTTAGAGTGGAGCTGAGGAAGAAGTTCTGCAGTGGTGAGACTCTGGCACAGGCTGCCCAGGGAGGCTGTGGCTGCCTCCTGCCTGGGGGTGTTGAAGGCCAGGCAGGATGAGGCCCTGAGCAGCTGAGTCTAGCCCATGGCAGGGGCTGCAGCAGATGATCTCTGAGCTCCCTTCCACCTGAGCCCTGCTGTGAGATTGATGCCCTGCATGGCTCTGCTCAGAAGCAGCTTCACCTCTCTGCAGGCCACTGCCCTATGGATGCAGGTTTGGATCTTTCCAGGAGCAGGATTTGTTTCCCAGGTGGCTGAGCTGAAGGAGCAGGAGGTGGCTGAGCTGAAGGAGCAGGAGGTGGCTGAGCTGAAGGAGCAGGAGGTGGCTGAGCTGAAGGAGCAGGAGGTGGCTGAGCTGAAGGAGCAGGAGGTGGCTGAGCTGAAGGAGCAGGAGGTGGCTGAGCTGAAGGAGCAGGAGGTGGCTGAGCTGAAGGAGCAGGAGGTGGCTGAGCTGAAGGAGCAGGAGGTGGCTGAGCTGAAGGAGCAGGAGGTGGCTGAGCTGAAGGAGCAGGAGGTGGCTGAGCTGAAGGAGCAGGAGGTGGCTNTGGCTGAGCTGAAGGAGCAGGGCTGCTGCTGAGAGGGGGCTGGAGTTGTTCTCTTGCTGCAGGAAGGGGATCCCAAGTGCCCAACGTCTTGCTGTGCACATCACATTGCCTCCTGCCCCGCTGGGAGCACAGCCATCAGCTGACCTACATCGGGCTGCTCCTGCAGCAGCCTCTCAGAAAGCTCTCCAAAGGGCTCTCCTGCAGCCTGCTCACACACTCAGACCCCAGGGCAGGAGGCTTAAGGGCTGAGGGAGGTTGGGCAGCAGAGGAGTCGGTGCTGCATGTGTTTGCTCCCCCTTCTAAGTGCCTGCAGTGCCTTCCAGGTCCCAGCAGCTTTGCTGGCTCTGAAGCCCTTACAGGGCAGTTTGGGACTCCTGCCTGCTGTGCTGCACCAGCTTGGAAAGAATCCTGAGCTCTCTGTTTGACAAATGAGTGCTGGGCTTAGGAAGACAAATGAGGAGGGGGACAGTGACTGCAGCAGCTCCCTGGGCAGCCTGTGCCACTGCCTGACCTCTTCCAAGCTGCTGCAGGACAGCTTCCACCTGAGGTTTAGGAGCTGGTACCAATTCCCTCTTCAGAACTTGCCTCTTGTCCTGTCCCCACAGCCCCCTCAGAACAACCCCTCCCAGCCTTCTGTAGCCCCTTCAGGTACTGAAATGCAGCTCTGAGGTCTCCCTGGAGCCTTCTCCTCTCCAGGCTGAACAGCTCCAACTCTGCCAGCCTCTCCCCATGGCAGAGGTGCTCCAGCCCCTGATGCTTTCCCTGTTGGCATTGTGTGGCCCCTGCTGAGGGGGGGCTGGGGCTGGTGTGTGTGCTGAGGGGGGGCTGGTGTGTGTGCTGAGGGGGGGCTGGGGCTGGTGTGTGTGCTGAGGGGGGCTGG
>VXBD01010331.1:65032-122216 GCA_013399975.1 Indicator maculatus
CTCCGGCCCGCGGCAGGCCGAGGGGCAGAGCGTGGCAGCCGCGGCGCGGGAGGTGCCAGCTCGGCACCAGGGAACCGCGCTGGAGCAGGCTGCGCAGAGAGGGGGTGGAGTCTCCTCCCCTGCAGCCTGCCCAGCCCTGCCTGGATGTGTTCCTGTGCTGGACTCTCTGGTCCTGCTCTGGCAGGGGGTTGGGCTGGAAGATCTCCACAGGTCCCTCCCAGCCCCTAGCATCCTCTGTGAGCGGTGGCAGGGGGAGTCCAATCAGAACTGGCTCATCAGCAGTGCTGCTGTCCCAGGCCTTTCCAACAGTGGCTTCCATGCTCTGGCCAAGCCCCTGAGCCCTGAGAAGCAAATGTGATCAGATCAGACAGCCCTGCCTGGAGCAGAGGCCCTGCTGGAGAAGGTCATCTGAGCTTTGAGGTCCCTCCCAACCTGAGCCACGCCAGGATCTCCCAGGGCAGTAACACTCTGGCAGCAGCCTGGATGACGTTTAGATACAGCTGTGAGGAGGTTTAAATACAGCTTTGAGGAGGTTTTCTCAGCCACTTGGTGACCTGCTGTTCCCATGGGCTCTGCACCATGAGCAGCAGCATCCCAGTGTGACATTGCTCTGTCACTTGTGCTGTCTGGAGCTAATTTTCCAATCCTGTGGGGGTGTGAAGGGGCTTGGAGTCTCTGCTTGATGTTTTGAGAGGTGATTAATGACTCCATTTAAGTTGTAATGGGACTTGATACCTTCTTTGTGAAGAATGTGAGCAGTAACTATTGCTTTGTGGTGGTGTTTGTAGACTTGCAGTAATTACAGCTCCCAGAATGGGTGAGTGACAAGAAAATTATTGGCATGGTGGTGAAATGATTACAGCAGAAACCTTCCCTGCCAGGGTATTTACCTGCTGCTGCTGCTGCTAAGACTCAGCCCTTAACAGCAAGCAGCTGCCAGCCAGGGGTGGTGGTTTTGTGATGTGGGATCTGAGGGCTGAATCCTTGTCTGATTTCCTCCACTTTGCTGATGGATGAGCAAATGGTGTTGAAAAGGAAACTGCTGCTGCCTGCAGGCATTCCCATTCTGGCCCCTCTCACCTGCCAGTGCAGCACAGGAGTGCATCAATCACACTGGGGTCTGCAGCAGGGGACCCACAGCTGCTCTGGGAATGCCCTGGGGGGCTGCTGCCTTGGCAGAGCCTTTGGTGGTACCACCTGATGGATGGCTTGGGATGTCCAGAAGTGCTGCTGGCAGAGCTCTCCAGCTTGCTGCCATCAGCTGTAAGGTCATAGATTAAGAAGGAAAAAACCTTTTAAGATCCTGGAGGTGAACCATCAGCCACCAACCAGCCCAGCTGAGTCCTGGAATCTCAGGCTGGAAGGGACCTCACAGCTCAGCTGCTCCAACCTCCCACCCTGCCCAGGGACACCTCTCAACCAGACTCAGCTGCTCAGGGCCTCATCCAGCCTGACCTTGAACACCCCCAGGCAGGAGACAGCCACAGCCTCCCTGGGCAGCCTGTGCCAGACTCTCACCACCCTCACACTGAAGAGCTTCTGCCCCAGCTCCAGTCTGACCCTGCTCTGCCCCAGCTCCAAACCATTCTCCCTTAGCCTGCCTCAGACACCCTCATGAGAAGTCCCTCTGCAGCCTTCCTGCAGTCAAATCCTTCCTGCAGCATATCCAAACTGCTGCTTTCAGCTGGGCCTTGCAGCTTGAAGCCTTCTGCAGGAAGAGTTGGGCTCATCTGCTGCTGGTTTTGGTTTTGAAAGGAGAAAGCAGAGGCCACCAGCTGTGGGAGGCTGTGAGCAGGGGAAATGAGCTTGGGGAAGTTGGAGCTTGTACAGGGTTTGAGGAAACTGGAGGCTTCCTGTGTGACTTTGAGCAGGTCTCCTGCCCACACTCCCTTGGTTTTCTTACCCTTAGGATGGGACCAGTGATGAAATCCAGACAGCTGGGATGTCCTTCTTAGCTGCTTCAGGTGAAAATGAGCTGTGGGGAGGCAGAATTTATCCTCAGAGCAAGAGATGTGCAGAAGCAGAAGTGCTCTCACTGCAGCACATCACAGAGGGGCTTGGGTTGGAAAAGCCTTTTAGGATCCTTGAGCCCAACCATGATCTAACTCTGCCAAGCCTGCTGCTGAACCACAGAACCATAGAATGGCCTAGGCTGGAAGGGGCCTCAGCTTCAAACCATTCCTCCTTGGCCTGTCTCAGACACCCTCAGCAGAAGTCCCTCTGTAGCCTTCCTGCAGGATCCCTTCAGGTCCTGGCAGGCAGCTCTGAGGTCCCCCTGGAGCCTTCTCCTCTCCAGGCTGCACAGCCCCAGCTCCCTCAGGTGATGGAAGCCTCATCCCTGGAGGTTTCTAAGGCCAGGCTGGATGTGGTTCTGAGCAACCTGCTCTGGTGTGAGGTGTCCCTGCCCATGGCAGGGGGTTGGGACTGGATGAGCCTTGAGGTCCCTTCCAACCCTGACAATTCTGTGCATGGCAGAGGAGGGTGGCTGGAGGCACCCAGGGCCTGGAGAGCTCTGGGGAGAGGAGCAGCTGGGCTCTGTGGTGACAACCAGGCTGAGCAGCAGTGGTTGGGAAGTGCCAGTCAAGGGCATCCTGGGGAATGCCATCTGCAGGACTTGTTAGCTCAGGGCTGGTGTTCAGTCAGGAGCCAGGGAAACGCTGCTCAGATCAAAGTGCCTCAGACTGGGAGGCAGGAAAGTGGTGATTAGGAGCTGGAGGGAACAATGCAAGGTGGAATTGCTGCAGGGATTAATTAGCCTGAGTCTACCTAACCACTGTAATTGATGCAAATCTCCATCTGCAGCCTGCTGAGCCATCAGACAGTCACCTGCTGCAGTCACCAGCCTGGAGGACTCAGCTGCCAGAGCCATTCTCGAGCCTGCTCCGGAGCTGCCTGAGCAGCAGCCACTCTTTGGGTGCTCACAAGGTGTCCTCTCTCTTCTCTTCCTCTCCACAGCACTTCCACGATGGCAGAAAGGCACAGCAGCACATTGAAACCTGCTGGAAACAGCTTGAAGCAGTGAGTAGGACCCTCCAGGTGGGGACATTGCAGTCAGCTCTCCACAGTTTCCATCTGGGTGGCTCCAGAGGAGGTGCCTGGGGACAGAGGGGATGGGGAGGAGCTGCAGAACGGCACAGAGAGGTGCTCCTGGTCACTGCTGTGTGAAGAAGGGAGCCCTGCAGCCTGGCAGCTGTGGGGCAGGGGCTGGGGTAGGCTCTCCTGGCCCTGCCCCAGAGCTGAAGGCTTCCCTGTGCCCTGCAGAGCAAGAGGAGGTTCGAGCGAGACTGCAGGGAGGCCGAGCGAGCCCAGCAGTACTTCGAGAAGATGGATGCTGACATCAACGTCACCAAGGCTGATGTGGAGAAGGTGAGAGGCTGGGCAGGCTGCTGGGGACCCTCAGGCCCTCTGCTGCAGAAAGCTCCTGAGGCTCAGTGCCTGGCTGAGGGCAGCCTGCAGGATCCTTGAACCCAGGGAGGTCTCAGTCGCTGCGGCTGGAAGAGGTCCTAAGGGTCCTCAAGTTCAGCCATGGCCTGACACTGCCAGGGCCACTGCAGCACCAGGCCAGGAGCACCATGGGCACCCCCAGGGGCACAGCTCTCTGCAGAGACCTCTCTTGGCATGAGGATTCCTACCAGAGCCAGCCAGGGTGAGGTCACCACAGCTGGGCTGGCTTCAGAGCAGCTTCTGCCTGGCACCCCCAGGGTCTCTGATCACCAAGCTCCTGAGGGCTCCCTGAGGGAGGGTTCCTGCAGTGCCCACTCTGTGATCCAGGGGAGACCAAAATTCCTGGGGTTTGACCAACACTCTGAAGTTATCCTGATGCCATTGGGTGCAGTGAAGCATTGCCAGGTTTGTTGTTCCTGGTCCCAGGGTCACAGCTTTCCATGTTCTCCGGGATCCTGGAATCTCTGCTGTCACAGATGGCTGGGGGGCTGCAGAGGGACTTCTCATGAGGGTGTCTGAGACAGGCCCAGGGGGAATGGTTTGGAGCTCAGGCAGAGCAGGGTTAGACTGGAACTGAGAAAGAAGTTCTTGAGTGTGAGGGTGGTGAGACTCTGGCACAGGCTGCCCAGGGAGGCTGTGGCTGCCTCCTGCCTGGGGGTGCTCAAGGCCAGGCTGGATGAGGCCCTGAGCAGCTGAGTCTGGTTGAGAGGTGTCCCTGGGCAGGGTGGGAGGTTGGAGCAGCTGAGCTGTGAGGTCCCTTCCAGCCTGAGCCATTCTGTGTACCATGGGCTTGGTGTCTCAGGTGGCCTTGGACACCCCCAGGGAGCTGCTCCAGCCTGTTCCAGTGTCTCCCCACCCTCACTCCAAAGAATTTCTTCCTTCTCTCCAGTCTCAATCTGCCCTCCTCAAGCTCCAACCCATCCCCTCTCATTCAGCAGTGTCTCTCTAGATCTGAGCATGCCCCAGTCCCAGGGTTCAGCTGAAGCTTGAGGAAGTATTTGTGTTGCTTCTCCTTTGCTGTTGCACATCTGCTCTGAAGAGGCAGTCCTGTGGGTCAGAACCTGTCACAACCTCTCAGGGCAGTTTTCTCTTCCCTGGGTTTGATTCATGTGGGAAGGAAACAGCCAGGGGAATATGGAAGGGTTTGTTTCTAAGAGAAGGAAGAAAAGAAGTTATTTCTGTATAAAAAAAGAGAACAAAACAAAAGGCAAGGGAAGAACAAAGAGCTGAAGCTTAAAATACTCCAAATACTGCAGGAAACTGAATTCTAGGTGAGGAATCTTCTCCAGCCCTGTCAGATGCAGGTTCTGCTCCCCTGGAGCTCTGCTTTGCTCTGCTCTCACTTAGTCCAGGCCTGGGAGCTCTCAAACTGACTTTTTCTTTTTTTTTTCCTTTCCATCTATGAAGTTTTTAAGATGTTTATAGTGTGCTGAGCACCATGAGGCTGGGGAGCAGAGGGCATCAAGGCTGCTGCCAGGAGTGAGGGCAGCAGGTGACCAAAGGAGCTCAGGGCACATCAAAGGCTGCTGAGGGGCTTGGCTGTTAGCTCTGCATTCACCAGCATTGATCCTTCACCTTTGGGGCTGGCCAGGGCCCTTGGGAGCTGAGTTCATGCCAGGGGGGTTACAGATGTGACACCACATCTGGGGGGGTGCCTCTGGCAGAGGAGGATCAGCTCAGCTTTGTCTCTAGGCTGTGGCTTCTTCAGAGAGGAAATGAGGGCTTGCCCTAGATTCCTGTTGGAGCTGAGCTGTGCCAGAGGCTGCAGAGCTGTGGATTGCTGTGGGCAGAAGGCTGAAGCACTCCTCCAGCCCTGGGCAAGCCTGGCCAGGGGGGAGGCTGCACTCTGGTGCTGTGTGAGGTGGTGTCAGGTCCATCCTGGGGAGCAGTCCCTGCTCTGCTGCTCCTTTCCCAGGGCATGGAGGCAGAGGAGGGAAGTTCCTCTGCACCTCTCTGGCTGCTTGCTGTATCTGTGACTTAGTTATTGCAGAGCAAGGCTCAGTGCTGGCTTCACAGGGGAGGAAGAGGAGGGCTGGGTGATGCAGAGGGCATTGGCTGGCTCTGCAGTCAGTCTCTGGGCTGGTGGGGAAGGAGAAGGTTATCAAAACGAGTGGCATGTGGAATAATATTGCTGAACAGAGAGCAGAGTGTTTGCCAAGGGCAGTGTGAGGCTGGGCCCAGCAGGGCAGCTCTCAATGATGTCCTTTCTTTGCCTGCCTGCCCCTGTGACTGGGCTGGCTCTGACTGCTCCCAGGGCAGAATGCAGCATTGTTGAGCTGGGGGCTGCTGGGGGCAGCTCTGCCCACCTCACCCCAGGGAAAGGAGCAGCATGGGGACTGTCACCTCCTCCTCCTCCTCCTTCTCCTTTTCCTCCTCTTGCAGCCCTTCTGCTTCCTCCTGCCCCTCAGGGCTTGGCTGCTGCTCTCCCACTCCCCAGAGCTCCCCAGGCTCTGGCTGGGGCCAGGGCTGCTCTCCTTGCTCCCCAGGCAGTGGCACCAGAGGCCCTCACTCCTCTGGCCTGTGAGGGACACCTTGGCTACCTCAGCCTGTACCTGCACACTGAGCAGACCAGAGCTGCTCCTCATGCACTGGGGAGTGATGGAATGAAGCCCTGCAGTGGTCACAAGCAATCAAAAGAGCAGAGAGCTGCAAGTCCCTGCTGCACCAAAAGCCAAGCTGCAGGAGGCTCTGAGTGAGGCTCTGCCTCACTCTCTACCTTCCAGTCCTTGTGGCCTCTGAAGCTGCAGCAGGAGATGCTGTGGCAGCTGCCAGCAGCCTTGCCTCAGGGCTAGCTCTTGGTGCCCATCTGCTGGGGGTCAGGAACCAGGGCAGTGCCAGAGGAGCAAACCAGGAGTCCCTTCCCTCCTCCTTTCCCCAGGTGCTTCCAGATGTGCTTCAGGGGCCATGGTGGTGCTGGGTTGATCTTTTCCAACCTTTGTGGTTCCGTGGAGGGCCTCAGGTGTGTGCCTGGGGGCAGGGCTGGGTGTGCAGCAGGGGAGGTGTCTCACACCTAGGTCCCAGCTCCAGCTGTAGGACATCAGGACAGGTTTGGTGTGCAGAGGGCACTGTGCCCCCTGTGCCCCTGCAGTGCCTGCCTGGAGCTGCTCTCACAGGGGGCAGGCTGTTCAGCTGCTCTCATCCCTTCTCCTTTTTTGGTGGTGGGAGCATGGAGCAGAGAGCAGCACTGAGTGCCTGCAGCAGGCAGGGGGGGGACAGAGGATGTGGGAGTCAGAGCAGCATGGAGCAGGTCCCTGAGCTGCTTCCCTCCCTGTGCCAGCAGCCAGCACCTACAGGGAGAGCTTTAGGAGCCCACTCAAGGGTTTTGTCAGCTCAGGCTGGCAAAGTCAGGGCCAGGAGCTGTGAAAGCAGCCTCAGGAACTGCTGCTGCCAGCAGGCCCTGGAGGTCCCCCTGGAAGCTTTCTGCTCTGTTGGGGGGCTGGGGGCTCCCCAGCAGCACAGCAGAGCTGCTGCCCTTGCTGCCCATGTGGGGAAGGGTTTGGCCCCAGAGCAGAGCTGCTGGAGGGACATATAAGGAAGTGCTGCACTGTTTGTTGCTTCTGTGGGGAGCTCCAGAGCTGTCATCTCCCTGGGATGCAGTGGTGCCCAGGGCTGCCTTTGCAGGCTCCTTGCAGTCACAGCTCACACTCCCCAGGCTCTGCTGAAGGCCTCTCTGCAGAGCAGGCTTCTCAGAAGCTGCTTGTACAGAGGAAGTGGCTGAGGCCAGCCGGGGGAAGGGGGAAGGGGGAGGGCTTTGCCTCTTGGTGTGCTCAGCAGTGCTGGAGGCACTGGGGGGCAGGCAGGACCTGTGCCCTCTCTGGGCAGTGGCTGTGTTGGTGTCCAGGTGAGCAGCTTGCCTCCAGAGCAGGCACCTGGCAGCTTCTTCAGGGCTGGTGGTGGGACCCTGTGGGACCTCCCAGCCCATCCCCTGCCTGCTGCTGCTGCCTGAAGCTCTGTGGTGCAGCTCTGAGCAGGGACAGGAGCTGTGGGTGAGTTCCCAGAGCTGCTGTCCTGGGGTCAGCTCCTCACCACCCTCTGCTTTTTGTTCCTGTTGTGTTCAGAGGGTTCCACCTTGGCTGGTTTTGAGATGACTGTGGCTGAGGTGGGGATTTAGGAAGCAGTTTGGTGCCAGTGGATTAGGAAAGCCATGAAGGGCAGATGTGACCTTTAGCTCCCAGCGGGCAGGGAGCTGCTGCCACTGCTGGGGCTTTTGGTTTGCTCTGGGCTTTTGTCTGACTCATCTCTAGGAAGTCTCCAGCCCACACCCAGGAAGGACCAGCTCAGAGGAAGGTTTGATTTGTGCTCCCTGCCATGCAGACCCCTCTCTGGGCCAGGGAGGTTTTCCTCCTCAGGGGCTTGCAGCTGCTCCAGCTGCTTGCAGATCAGCTGCTGGTTCCAAACCAGAATGACCCAGGCTTGGAGCCAAAGTGACCACTGCACAGCTCCCCTTCCACTCCTCCCTCTCTTCTTTGCCCACTCCTGTGTCAGGTCCAGACTCAGAGGTGTCCCTGTGCTGACTGAGGTACATCCTCAGCTGCACTGCTCTTGTTTGGGTTGATTTTTGGTTTGGTTCTGAAGTGGCAAAGCTGAGGGCAGGAGGAGACATCTCAGGTTTATTGCTGTCTCCAGGGGCTTTCCCCAGAGCTCTCTGACTTTCAGATCTGCCCTATCCAAGGTTTGTGCAGCCCCAGAATAGCTTCAGATTTGCATAAAAGCATCAAAGCTCTGAATTCAATATTCAGTAGCTAGGCTGTGAGCCTGGCTGCAGAGCCACTGCCATTTCATGCCTGGGGTTCAGTTTTCTCTTCCCTTTTCTCATGCCACACTCCTTGGGTGCAGTGTAAGGAGTCTGTGTCCCCCCCAGAGCAGACCTGGCCACTCACATTGCCCTGGGGAGGCAGGAGCTGCATCTCTGGCAAAGTCTTGCAGCACACAACTGTGGAGATCCTGCTGCTGAGAGAGGTTGCTGGAGTGCCCTCAGCAGTGCCCAGGGGGTGAGGCCAGGTGTGCCCTGCTTGTGCAGCCTGCAGGCTGCTGCCCTGGGGGATGGCAATCTCCTTGCTGAGCACCATGGGGTTGGTTGGGTTGGAAAAGCTCTCTAAGGACATCCAGCCCAACCCTCAACCCAACCCCACCATGGCTACATGGATCTTGAACACCTCCAGGGCTGGGCACTCCACCACCTTTGCAGGGGACACAGAGGCTGCCCAGGAGGCTGTGGATGTCTCCTGCCTGGAGGTGTTCAGGGCCAGGCTGGATGAGGCCTTGAGCAACCTGTGCTGGTGGGAGGTGTCCCTGCCCATGGCAGGGGGTTGGGACTGGATGATCCTGAGGGTCCCTTCCAAGCCAAGCCAAGCCATGACTCTGAGCATTCCCAGAGCTCCCAGCTCCTGCAGGGCCATTGGTTTGCTGCTTGCTCAGAGAGCTGATCTGTGGTGCAGCCAGCCCTGCCTCAGCTGCACAGCAGCTCTCCTGACCTCTCAGGGACTGAGGGCAAACCAAGCAGAGACCTCAGAGCTCAGCTTCTGGTGTCAGCTTTCCATGCCAGGTGGCTGTCCTCTGCTCATGGAGCTGGGGCTCAAGGCAAGCAAATTCCTGCTGGAAGCTTTCCTCCCCCCTGGCTGTGTTTCTAAGTCCTTGTTGGAGGGAGCTGCCCAGACCTGTGCCCAGGGTTCCAAGGATGAGCAGAGCAGCTCCCTTCCCTTGTGCTCAGTGCCTGCTTGGCAGGGACCCCCCAAGGTCACTTTGTCCAAGCCCCTGCAGGCAGCAGGGACAGCTCCAGCTGGAGCAGGCTGCCCAGGGACACATCCAGGCTGATCTTGAATGTCCTCAGGGATGAGGCTTCAACCACATCCCTGCATTATTTCCACACCCCCCCCCCATCTTCTCCTGTTCAAAGCAAGGATTTTCCTCTTTTCTTTTCCCCTCTTCTTATTTTCAGCCCTCAGTCTACCTTCCTGCCTTCAGAGAAGCAAATTCCAACCCCTGTAGCTGCTTGCCAGGTTCAGAGAGCCCAGAGTGCTTATTGGAGGGTAGTAAACAATGGAGCTTGATTTGGAGGCTGTGGAAATCAAAGCCTGGACTCCTGGCTCTGGTTGGAGGAGCCTGGCAGGCTTCCCACTGGTATTAATGATCCTGCCCAGGCTGCCAGGGTGGCTGCTCCCAGGAGGGGTCCTGCTGCTGGTGCTGCTGCTGCCTGCTCCTAACAGAGCAGCTCTGTCAGCTTGGCTGTGCAGGGGAGGACCAGAGCCTGCAGCTGAAAAATCTGTGAGCAATTGAGAGCATTCCTGAGATTGGTGAAGTGTTTCTGAGTCTGCCTTTATCATTAAGTTATTTTGAGAGGGGTTGGGTGCTTGAGGGAGGGGGCAGGGGCTGGTTCCTTGTGTTTGCATTGCAGTCTGATGTTGGCTTTACCAAAGACAGCTCTCTGTTGGCAGGCAGTGGCCTGGCAGGGCTGCAGCTCACATGCTGTCTGGGGCTGAAAAAGTGAGGAAAAGAGGGGGGGGGAAGAATGGGAGAAAAGAAAGGAGAAAGCAAACTGGAGCAGAGTTTTGACTGGGAACTGGCACCCTGGAGAAGAGAGGCTGCTGAGATGCTGAACTGTTCCACTCAGAGTGGAGCTGCTGAACAGCAGCCAAGGCTCTCTTCTGCTCCTTTCAGTTATTCATCTCCCTCCCACCAGAGCAGCCTGGGGGAGCTGCAGTTTTTGTCTGTGGAGACCCAGCAGACAGTGTCCCTATTGACCCTCTGCTGCTGCTGGAATGTGCCTGAGAAGATTGTTCCCAGCAGAGAGTCTCTGGCTCCTTGCTGGGCTGCAGCCCCCATGGCAGGCAGGGGATGGCTGCTGGGAGCTGCTGCACAGGCACCACATGGGCCCTGGGGGAGCAGAGCCCTGCAAAGGGTCTGGGGGAGCAGAGCCCTGCAGCCAGCAGCACCCAAGGGTCTGGGGGAGCAGAGCCCTGCAGCCAGCAGCACCCAAGGGTCTGGGGGAGCAGAGCCCTGCAGCCAGCAGCACCCAGGGTTTGTGTTTTGGTGTCTCCAGCTCATTGCAGGTCAGCTGCTGGTTCCAAACCAGAATGGCTCCAGAATTATCCAGACTTGGATCCAAAAGGATCACTGCACAACTCCCCTTCTATTGCTTCCTCTCTTCTCTGCCCACCTCTGTGTCAGATCAAAACCCAGGGGTGCCCCTGGGCTGACTCTCAGGTACATTCTCAGATGCACAAATCCCTCTTCTGTGGAGCTGAGCCATAAATGACTCCTGGACTAGCTGCTGTGCCTCTGTGCAGCTCCAGGCCACTGCAGCCTTCCTCTGAATGTCATCAGCTCATTTCCATCATTCTGTGCTCCAGCAGAGTGCAGGGACCCAGCTCTAAACCCCAGTGATGACATTAGCCTAAGTGACAGACTCCAAGGAAGGACTAAAGAAACTTCTGGACTTTTGGGTTTTTTTTTTTCTTCACTGTATTTTTATTCTAAGATCCAAATAAGTCACTGGAAAAATATTCCAAGTGTTTGGAGCTTGCCAAATGCATTACATGGCCAGGAGGAACAAAGCATTGCTGGGGCTCTCATACCAAAATTCTTGGGTTTGGAAGGTGCCCAAATTTCCTTCATCTGCTGCCTCCTCTCCTCTGGGGCCAGTGAAGATCATTTGGTCTCCTCCTTGTACACACTCAGCTCAGAGCCACTCTGCTCAGGTCCAGACACTGACCTCACTCAGAGTGAGCCCTGATGGCTTCATCCCTGCTGGATCTGCCTGGAGATGGTGTTCAGCCCCAGAGCTGCTGAGCTGCAGCTCAGAGTGCAGCAAGGAGCCAGCAGTGCAGTGGTGCTGGGGCTGCTGCAGGAGGCACCTCAGACACTGAGTTCCTCTTGGAAGAGAGGGATGGGGCTCACAAGTGGGCCTTGGGCTGCAGCATCTGGCCCTGGAGGAAGGGCTGGGAGCCAGGCCCAGGCTGACAGCTGTCACCTTTCCATGGCTGAGCAAGGCTGCCCTGAGCCCCAGCCCTGTTTAATGTGGAGCTGTGGCTCTGTGCAGTTCACTGAGCTGTGGTGCTTGGGCAGGGGATTGATTGCTGTGGCTGCTTGGAGCATGCCTGCAGCAGGTAAATCTCTGCAGTTACTTGGTCAGGGCCAGCTCCCAGGAGCCAGCAGAGCTCAGAGGCTGGCTGGGTTTTTTTTTTTTCCCCAACTGAATTGATTTCTCTGGTTAGAATTTCAGTCTTCTCCACCTGCCCCTCCAACATTCCCTCATGCTGCTTGAATTATTCCTGCAGCAGGAATGTGAAGGGGCTCCTGGAAACAACTCCAGTTGTCTGTGCTAGCAGGAGGAGTGGCTGGGCTGGGGTGAAAGAAAGGCTGAGGTGAGCTGGGCAGGGGGCAGGGGGGAGCCTGTGCCTCTGCCAGCTGAGATCTGAAACCTCCTGGCAGCATTTGATCCCTTCCAGTTCTGGTTACTAAAATGTTCCATGGATTGCTATTTGGTGGATTTGTTGTCAGGAAACTGTTGTCTGCCTGGAGCAGCTCTGAGCAATATCCCTGTCCTGAGGGGCTTCCCATGGGATGCTGAAATTCAGTGTCCCTGCAGCACCCCAAAAGCCTTTCAGTGCCTGCTCAAGCAGCCTGCCCTGCTCCTTTCTGGAAGGGACTGGGGGCAGAGCTTGAGCAGAACCCCTCCTGGACACTCACAGCAGTGTCCCAGGGCTGGGTTGGCAGCAGGCAGGGAGGAGGCTGCCTGAGAAATGAGAGCAACCTGAGGACAGTTTTGGTCTACAAAGCCAAGTCCTGGGCTCACTCCCATCAGTGGCAGAGGCTGGAGCAAGGCTTTGGTCCACAGCCTGGGGCAGGAGGAGAGAGGCTGCCAGGAACCCTCTGAATGCCCAGTGGGGGAGAGGGGAGATGTGATGAGTGGACATGGGGTGGAAGGGAAGAGGAGGAAGAGCTGCTGGTGAAGGCCAACAGCAAGGAAGGAAAAGGCAGCAAAGATAAGCAGATGGGAGAGAGAGGAAGGGAATAACCCTGGGCAGTGAAGCAGGGAACAGAAGGGCTGGGGAGGAAGCAGAAAATAGCCAAGGGTCACTCAGGGACAGGCTGGGCAGGGAGAGGAGTGAGATTCATTGCCCAGTGCTCTGCTGGGTGCTGAAGCAAATCATCCATGTGGGTAAAAATAGGAAGGGAGCTGTGGCTCAGCTGCTGCCCAGCCCAGGCTCCCCTTTCCTGCTGCTCCTCACACCAGAGCTGTGCAAGGAGCTCTGCAGGGGCATGGTGGGAGCAGGGTTAGGAGGAGCAGAGATGAGACAGAGCCATGGTGGCTTTCTTGTGGTGCTTCCCTTTCCCCCAGCATCCTGCCAGGAACCACAGCCCAGGGCATGAGCTGGAGCCAGGAGAGTGTCCATGAGTGCCCAGAACACAGGTGTGGCCTTGGGGCTGGGAGGGGAACAAACCTGCTCTGGTGCTGTGCAAGCAGAGGTTGGGCATGGGGTGGAGAAGGGTTGATGGGAAGGCTGAGCTGGCACAGGCTGCCCAGGGAGGTGGTGGAGTCCCCATCCCTGCAGGGCTTCCAGAACTCTGTGGCTATGGCACCTGGGGCCAGGGCTTGGGGCCATGGTGGTGCTGGGTTGGTTGGACTGGATGATCTCAGAGGCTTTTCCAACCTTCCATGATCCTCTAAGAGAAGAGAACAGCAGCAGCTGAGGCACCCTGAGGGCTGTGCTTGGTGTGGGTGAACTGTTTGACCAAGCAGGAGTGAAGCAGAAGCTGAAGTCTTCAGAGAGCCTCCTGCTGAGGTCCCTGTGCTGCCTGCTGCCCAGGGCAGGCAGGTGAGGAGGGACCCAAAGCTCCTGAGCTCCATGCAGTGCAAATGAAACCTCTGCTGTGCTTCCCCTAGGCCAGGCAGCAAGCCCAGCTGAGGCATCAGATGGCAGAAGACAGCAAGGCAGAGTACTCCTCCACTCTGCAGAGGTTCAACAGTGAGCAGCATGAGCACTACTACACACACATCCCAACCATCTTCCAGGTGAGCAGCCCTGCCAGCCCCTGCTGCTGGGCTGAGGGGGAGCCTGCTGCAGCCAGCTCAGCTCTGCCACTGCCTGCAGCCTGCTAGGTGACTTTTGGCACTGCTGCCACGTTCTGTGTGCAGCCTGGGGCAGGATGCAGAGCTGGGGAGGAGGATTTGTCCCTCTGGGAGGTGATCTGTGGTGGAGGTGACACTGCCCTGTCCTGCTGGATTGTGATAGCCTTTGGCATGCTCCCAGCCCTGCTCTCTCCAGCTCCCTGGTCCCTGCAGCTGGGCACTGAGGGCCTGATTTGTGTGGCTGGGGCAGCATTGCAGCTGGGCAGCCTCACAGCCCCTTACAACCTGCCTCAGATGGCAGCTGCCACCAGAGCAGCTGCAGTGGGCACTGGCAGAGGCTACAAGCAAAGAGGCTGCAAAGGAGGAACCCAAGAGGCAGCAGAGTTCTGCTGCCTGGCACTGGGTTAGTGCTGGGGGCTGGGAGTGACAAGGGACTGGAGGAGGGCAGAGGCTGTAAGTGGCTGTGGCCTTCAAGGGGTCATCAGAAGTGGAAAGTAGAAGCCCTGGGAGAGGAGGTATCACATGCTGGGCAGCTGAGGCGGCACAGCTGGCACTGGACATCCTCCTGGCCCTGGCTGGAGCTTCTCAGCTCAACAGCTCCTTCTGCTGCATCCTGCTGCAGTGTCCTGAGATGGCTTCAGGGGGCTGGAGAAAACCCCCCGTGGGAACAGGCTGAGGAGCTGGGGCTGCTCAGCCTGGAGAAGAGCAGGCTCCAGGGGGACCTTAAAGAAGCCTTCCAGTGCCTGAAGGGGACACAGGAGAGCTGGGGAGGAACTTTGGACAAGGGCTGGGAGTGACAGGACGAGGGACAATGGCTTTGAGCTGGGGNCTGTAAGTGGCTGTGGCCTTCAAGGGGTCATCAGAAGTGGAAAGTAGAAGCCCTGGGGGAGGAGGTATCACATGCTGGGCAGCTGAGGAGGCACAGCTGGCACTGGACATCCTCCTGGCCCTGGCTGGAGCTTCTCAGCTCAACAGCTCCTTCTGCTGCATCCTGCTGCAGTGTCCTGAGATGGCTTCAGGGGGCTGGAGAAAACCCCCCGTGGGAACAGGCTGAGGAGCTGGGGCTGCTCAGCCTGGAGAAGAGAAGGCTCCAGGGAGACCTTAAAGAAGCCTTCTAGTGCCTGAAGGGGACACAGGAGAGCTGGGAAGGGACTTTGGACAAGGGCTGGGAGTGACAGGACGAGGGACAATGGCTTTGAGCTGGGGAGGGGAGATTGAGCCTGGAGAGGAGGAAGAAATTCCTTACAGTGAGGGTAGGGAGACACTGGCACAGGTTGCCCAGGGAGGCTGTGGCTGCCTCCTCCCTGGGGGTGTTCAAGGCCAGGCTGGATGGGGCTGAGCCCAGTTGAGAGGTGTCCCTGCCCATCTCTCTGATCTCTGGGGACCCTTCCAACCTGAGCCATTCCAGGGCTCCATAAATCAGCTTTTGGGGGGTTTTAATCATAAGAAGTGAAAATTGAAACATTTCCAGTAACAGGGAGAGAGGACTTCTGGAATGGCCTGGTGCTGGGGAGGGAGGATCCAGCATCACCTGGTGCTGGAGGGGGAGGGGAGGGTCCAGCATCACCTGGTGCTGGGGGTGGGGGGAGAGGGTCCAGCATCACTTGGTGCTTGAAGCATCAATCAGAGGGCAGCTGCTGAGTTCTGTCTGTGAGGCTGGGGTGCTGCTGGGGTGCTGCTGGGGTGAGTGGAGTGTGGTGTTGCAGAAAATCCAGGAGATGGAGGAGGGCAGGATCCTGAAGATCGGGGAGTCCATGAAGACCTTCGCCGAGGTGGACCGCCAGGTGATCCCCATCATTGGCAAGTGCCTGGATGAGATCACCAAGGCTGCAGAGCTGATTGACCACAAGAATGTAAGTGTGGCATGGCTTGCACTGGTGCTTGTCGTCATCATCATCATCATCATCATCATCGCCCTGAGGAGTCCACAGCTCCAGGACTGTGTCCAGTCTGGGGCTGCCCAGTTCGAGAGGCAGGGACCTGCTGGAGGGAGTCCAGCAGAGGCTACCAGGACCTGAACATCTCTGCTGTGAGGAGGGGCTGAGGGCCCTGGGGCTGTTGGGGCTGGAGAGGAGAAGGCTGAGAGGGCTTCTGATCCATGTCTGTCAGTATCTGAGGGGAAGGTGCCAGGATGAAGGTGCCAGGCTCTTTGGGTGGTGCCCAGGGACAGGACAAGGAACAAGGGGTAGAAGCTGGGAGCCAGGAGGGTTCCACCTCAGCATGAGGGCAAACCTCTTTGGTGTGAGGCTGCTGGAGGCCTGGAGCAGGCTGCCCAGAGAGGTTGTGGAGTCTCCTTCTCTGGAGACTTTCAAAGCCACCTGCCTGTGTTCTGTGTGCCCTGCCCTGGGCTCTGGCAGGGGCTTGGGCTGGATGATCTCCACAGGTCCCTTCCAACCCCTCCCATTCTCTGGTTTTCAGCACTCATCACTCATGTGGGGACTTCAGTCCTGGGTCAGGAGAGCTTTCCAGGCACAGGACTAACACAGAGAGCAGGTTCTTGCCCCCAGGCTGCCTTGTCTGAGGCAGGATGTGCTCAGATGATTTCCCAGACCCCCTTGGCACTCACAGATCCACACTTCTCCTTCTCCTCCTTTTTTTTTCCCTTCCAGCAGCAGCCTCTGCTCTTGCTGCAATAATTAATCTCTGAAACACTTTGATTGCAGCCCAGGCTCCTGTGCAGAATAAGGAAGCTGCTGGGCAGAATTCCAGACCCCTGCTAATCACCAATTCTCATTCAGATGAGTTCTGTGTACAACAGGCAGAAAAGTGAATGCTGCAGAAATGGATTCCACTTAGTTTGGGAATAGGGGAAGTGTTTCAAGTGCTGGCTACAGAAATTGCCACAAACAGCTCTGGCAAAACCTCTGCTTTGCTGTCAGATCTTTCTTTGCAGCTGTGAGCTTTGCTGGCAAGCTGTGAAGGAGCTCTTGCAGATTGCTGACCATCCTTGCAGGAGTTAAAAGAAGCCTCCCTGGTCAAAAGGCTTCTGGAGAGCTGCCTTCAGCTCCCTGATGCACTTAGCACAAGGGCAGATGTGTTTTCTGCTGCTCCCTCTGTCAATGAAGCCTCTGCTTGCTCCTTCAGCTCTTCTCACTGCTCCCATTAGTGCCTCAAACACAAGCAGCTTGTGGCCCCTTGCCTCGTGGAGCTTCCCAGGCCTCCTCTTCACTGCAATCTGTTCTGAGCTGCTCAGTGCCCACAGCCTGGAGAGGGCCTGGACTGGCAGCACTTCTGAAATGAGTCCACCACTCCCTGCAGGGCAGCTGTGGAAGCCAAGGAGTTGGAGCATCACTCTTGCAGGGTGGGAGAAGAGGCAGAGGGAACAAATCTCAGATTCACAGATTGCATTGGGTTGGAAGGGAGCCTCCAAGGTCACCTTGTCCAGCCCCCAGCAGTCAGCAGGGACTGCTCCAGCCAGAGCAGGCTGCCCAGGGACACATTGAGTCTGATCTTGAATGTCTGCAGGGATGGAGCCTCAGCCCCATCCCTGGGCAGCCTGTGCCAGTGTCACCACCCTCACTGTGCAGAGCTTCCTCCTGAGGTCCAACCTAACTCTGCCCTGCTCCAGTTTCAATCCATTGCCTCTCATCCTATCCCCACAGCCCTCCCCAGCCTTCCTGTGGGTCCCCTTCAGATACTGAAATGCAGCTCTGGAGCCTCCCTGGAGCCTTCTCTTCCCCAGGGCCTCTGTGTCTCTGGGTGCTGTTAAGAACCAGAATGACCTGAGGGGCAGATTGAGTATTTGCTGTTTGCTGCAGCATAAATATGGCAGAGTTCTGCCTTGTGCCCAGCCTTGGTCACTGCTTCATGCCCCCTCTGGGGTGGGCAGAGCTCCTGCTAGGAGCAGCAGAAGCTGTCTGGGGGTGCTGCTCAGCCTTGCTTCTGCTGCAGCTCTAAATGCCTAAACCTTCCCATCTCCCTTTCCTCCCAGCTCAGCACAGAGGTCAGGTTGCAGGGCAGGGCTGTGGTGACTGCTGGGTGAACCTGTGCAGAACCTGCTGCAGAAGGCTCCAGCAGCAGATAAAGTGAAGCTGCTGTGGTCTCTGGAGTTCCTGTTATGACATGGGCTGGGTGATGGATGCAGCTTGCTGCCTATTTTTAGCTCCATTGTAGTGCAGAGGTGCTCAGAGCCCATGGGAAGAGCACTGAAACGCAGGGGAAGGGCTGAAGAGCTGCAGCAGTTGGGGTGCTGGATGTAACCTGGGGGCTGTCTCTCCTCTCTTCCTTCTTCAGCCTCCATTCCTGGCTGTTTAAAACAGAAATCCCTTCAAATGTTTAGATTTGGGGCAGTTTTGGTGAGCTCCTGGAGAGGATTCCTCTGCCTGCCTGCAGACCCAGCAGGAATTTCACAGGGCAGCTGTGCTGGGTCAAGGATTTTAAGCCTTAACAATTTCCCCTCACAAGCTCATGAAGGCCTTTGCAGAGCTGCTCCAGAAGCCCCTTCCAACCCCCCCTTCTGTGCTTCCTGCCCCCTGGAAGGGTCCCAGCCATGATGTCATTGTGGGGCTTGGTTCCTACAGACAAACTCTCTTGTCCCTGTCCTGATGCTCTGTGCCACCCTCCTCTGACCTGAGGCGAGGTACACCTGAGGTGTTCGCTCCTGTCCCCCTGCAGGGTTCCCAGCTGGTCCCAGGAGCCTTCAGCTCAGGGTTGTTCCCTCTTGTGCCCCTGCAGGACTCCCAGCTGGTCATAGAAGCCTTCAAGTCAGGGTTTGAGCCCCCAGGGGACGTCGACTTCGAGGACTTCACGCAGCCGATGAAGCGAACAGTGTCTGAGTCCAGCCTCTCCAACTCCAGGGGGGATGGCAAGGCTGAGCCCAAGTATGGGAGCAAGTCCAAGGGCAAGCTGTGGCCATTCATCAAGAAAAATAAGGTACTGAGCTGCAAAGCTGAGCTTGGTGTAGGTGTGGATGTCAGGGAGCTCTGCCGTGTGGGACAAGGCTGGCAGGAGCAGGAGCGGAGCGCTGGGGCAGAGCTGGCAGCTGCTGTCTGGCTGTGGTGTTTGCTGTAGTCTTTGCGTGTTTAAAGTTTGTTTTAAATCTGTAAGATTTTGTTTTTCTTGTATAATTTCCTTGATTATGTTGCAGTTTTAATATGAGTTCACCTCCAGTTGTCACATCTCTGCCATGGTCCATTCCTGTTCCTAACTGAGAGGGAATTGTAGACTGCTGAGCTAGTGCCATGTGTGCCAACTAACCTGGGTCCTGTGGGGAGCTCTCCCCTGGCATCACTCTTCTGAGCCTTCTGAACCTCTCCTTGGCTTCTCATTTGAGTTCTCTTCTCAGTCTGTGCCCTGGGGGCAGCAGTTGGGTAGCTGGGGGCAGGGCACTGCTGGGGTTCATCCTTCCTGAGCACCACTAACGGAGCAGAGCTAACTGAGCAGCTGACTTCTGAGGAGTCCTCATTAACTGCTGTGTCCATTCCTGTTCCCATCCCACTGTCATGTCTGACACCATTCTGCATGGCAGCATCCATCTGGGGTACCAGGAGGTGCCAGGGGGGCTGGGCTGGATTGGTTGCCACTGATGGAAGCCCAGAGGAGCTTTTTTGCTTTGATATTGCCCTTGCTGTGACCTTCACCAAACCTCTGCTGCTCATTGGAGGCAAAAACCATCTGCCCAGAGGGGAGATTGAGATTGCTGGTGCCAGGGGGACCCTCTCTGTCTGGGGCTTCCATCACTGGAGCCAGGAAGCAAGGCCAGGGCTGAGCAGAGTGGCAGAAGAGGCATTTATGCAGTGTGCTGCAGCACTGAGGGGTGGCCTGGAAGCAGGCAGGACTCTGGTTTGTTGTTTTCCAGGTGGTAGAAACCCTGCTGGGCACTAAGGTCCTTCCTTACCTTCCTTACCTGAGCCATTTCAATTCAGGCCTTTGAAAAAAGAGAAAAAAGCTCTCTCCATGTGCATTTTTCTGAGCTGTCCACAGAGCAGAACAGGGCAATTGCTGGGGGGTAGCAGTGCATGGAGGAGTCTGCATGAGCTTCCTCTCCGAAGACTTTTGTGTTGCTCTCCTGCTGCACCACTGATCAAAGCTCCACCCAGCACATTCTCCATGTAACACAACTCTTGAGTACTGCTTTTTTTTTTTTTCCTCCCCTCCCTCCCCCCACCTCCTCCTCTTTTAAACCATGGTCCTTTTTTTGGATATTTGATTATTTAATTGGTTTATTCCCCCTCCCCCCTCTGGATTTCAAGTGTTGGTTTTGATGCTTATTTTCGTTTTGTGTTTTTATCTCTTTGGTTTGTTTTTTTTTTTGTATTCTGTCACTTCTCCATCTCTTACACGTAGCTTATGTCCCTTTTAACATCCCCTCATCAGCCCCCTCCTCCTCCCCCTGCCTCTGCCTCACCCTCTGCTGTTCCCAACGGCCCCCAGTCTCCCAAGCAGCCAAAGGAACCCCTCTCCCATCGCTTCAACGAGTTCATGACCTCCAAACCCAAAATCCACTGCTTCAGGAGCCTAAAGCGTGGGGTAAGTTCTGCTCTGGATTCCTCTCTCTCCTCTCTCTCTTTCCTTCCTCCCTCAGGCTTTTTATTGCACCTTCTGTTCTGTGAAGCCTCTCTCTGTTTGAGCCAAGCCCTCGTGTTCTATCCCAGCACGCAGACAAATCCAAACCTCTGGCCGGCCCTTCGTAGTCCGAAGCCCCCCGCAATGAAACCACAAAAAGGTTCAGCTGCTGTTGGAAATGCCCCAGGCAGGGCCTTGGGGAGGGGAGGGATTGTCCAAAGGGTGGCAGGAAGAGCTGAGTGGTGAAGTCCAAGTCACTCATGTGGGAGCAGCAGGCAGAGCTGTGCTGTGGCCCTGCTGCTGCTTGGTGCCTGCCCTTGTGGGAGCAGCTTTCCCCTCTCAGGGTAGGTTCAGCTCCAGGTCTGTGACAGGAGGAGGAGAGTGACTCAGCAAGGATTTGAGGAAGCAGTTCTGATTCCAGGCAGATCCCTCCAACCATCTGACACTTGCCCCAGCAAGGGGAAGCTGACTTCCCTCTACTGCATGGCCAAGGGAGCTTGGGGTTGCTGCTGGTTTGCCCTCTGTGTGGGGCCAAGAAGCCCTCCATGGCCAACCTTGGGTCCAGAGCAATCTGCAGCAGCAGTTTGTGGCCCATCAGCCCGCTTCTGAGCTGTGTCCCTGTCTCCATCACTGCTGTTGGGTTTTCCCAGCCCAGCAGCTCTGCTCCTGTGCTGCTCAGCTGCTGTGGAAGTGTTTCAGTGCTCTCCTTGGTAGCTTTCATAAGCAGTAAGCAAAAGGGCAGATCCCTGAGATAAAAAGTTTCCATTTTTCAGCCAAACAGAAGATTTTGTTTTGTTTGTTTTTATCTTCCCAGAAGCTGATACTTGGCATTGTTGTGCTGAAAAACTGCTGACCTTGCATGGCTTTGGCTCCTAGGTTAAGGTCCTTAGGATGGTTTTCTCCTATCAGAGAAGCAGGAAGGGGACAGGAGTGTTCAGTTTTGGGAGGTTCAGGACAAACAAGCAAGGAAGTGACTCCTCCAAAGAGCCCAGAGGCTGACATTTAGGGCTGGAGCTGTGTGCAAGTGAGGTGATTTCAGCAGGGAACTTCAGGGGTGAGGTAGAGAGAAACGAGAAGTGCTGCCAGTAAGGTTTTGTCTCATCTGCTTACAGGCAGGACAGGGAAGCACCAAGAGGGTCTGTGCAGGGTGGCTTTCAGTTCTGTGCTGGGGAACTGACAGTTGATGGGATGTTCAGAACCCAAAAATGACCTGGGGAAGTGAGAGGATCCTGGGCTGTGCCAGGCAGGCTCTGCTCATCTAGAGATGGAGCAGAAGAGGCTGCAGAGCTCTGCAGCTTGTGCCTCCCATTTGGCAGCTTGTCAGGTTCCCATCTCCTTGGTCCCTGGTGGTTTCTGTTAGACAAATGGTCAGCCTGGAGGCTCCTGGGAGTGCCAGGTGACCTTCAGAAGTCAAAGCATTTATCCAGGCAAACAGCACCCCCAAATCCTGCTGATTTCAGGTGAGAAATGAGTGAATGACTTCTGTTCCCCAAAAGCATCCTGAGTTTTGCTCAGGAGCAGCAGTGTCAGGGATGCTGGGCTGGGAGGTTGAGATCAAGCCTGGCCCTTTAGGGAAGTCACAGCCAGAGGAGTGCAGGAAATGAGGAAGCTTTGCACAAGTCATGATTCAATTTATGCTTGCCCTGCTTCTTCTGATTCCATTTGGAGGACAAAGCAAACTCAATATGCTGCTGCTTGGTCTTGGCTCTGGGTGGTTCTGCTGCTGGATTGCCATGGCAGCAGCACCAGCAGCACCTCCCTCCAGAGCTGCTGAGCTGACCCAGCCCAGGGCACAGCTTACACCTGGGCTCACTGTCTGCCTTCAGGGACTGGGCTGTGAGGGGGCAGAGGGCTGGGAGCTGGGACACAGGGGGCACAGTCAGATCCCCCCTTCCCAGAGGCAGGTGGAGAGACTTTTGTGGTTTCCTTTGTAGTGGAGGTCGTTGACTTCATCCCAGTGTGGTTTGGTTCCCATGCCCCAGCTCACCTCGTCCCTCCCCACCCCACCTTGCCCCCATGACGTGCTGTGTCCACACCTCAGTGCTGGTCTCCCCCTTTCCCACTCCTTTGTTGTTCTGTGAGCATGCAGGAACAGCAGCACCCCAGCAGCCCCCTCCCACCTGCCCTGCTCCCTGCCCCTGGCACCACCAGTTCCACCCAAGGGCTTGGCTGTGCCGAGCCCAGGAGCTGCCTGCGGGTGGGGAGGGTAAGGCTGTGGCTTGCTGCGGCACAGAGCTGTGCTCTGCCTGCCTGTGTGTGCTCAGCACTGACAGGTGGGACAGCTTCTGGGGTCTGTGGGGATGCTGAACTCCTGATCTTCCCCTGGGAAGCTTCCACCTTGCCCCTGCAGGGTAGTCACCCCCGCAGCTGCCTCTTGCTGTGGGAGCAGCAGACACGGGAGGTGCTGTGCCGGTCCCCGCCGTAACGGATTTGTTTTCTCTTGCTGACTCAGCAGCAGACTCAGTCTTTGTATATTCACAAAGAACTGATGAAGAGGACTTTAGGGACCCCCACGTGTGCCATTGAGGCTAGGCAGTATGTTGTAAGTGCCTGTCTGGTGTGCTCAGCCCATGCCCTTGCTGCACAGTCGCTAACCCCACTTACAACAACGCCCTTAGTGTGCCGTGGAGATGTGCTGGGGAAGAGGTAAAAGGAAAACTGGGGAGGGGGGAAGGGGGAGGGCAAGCTGCAGCTTTTTATTGTGTGCAGGAAAGAGATGTCTGCCAGTACTGGAAATGCTGAAATTGGCACCATGCAAGCAGCTGGAGCTGTGAAATTGGGAGTGGGCACCACAAGCAGGTGCCAGGCATTCGTTCAAATTACTTCACAGAAAGGTTTGGGTTGGAAGTGACCTTAAAGGTAATCCAGCTCCAACCCCCCTGCCATGGGCCTCTAGAGATACCTCCCAGGTTGCTCAAGGCCTCATCCAACCTGGCCTTGATCAGTGGGGTCTTGAGCACCCTGAGCCAACCCCTGGTGCCCTGCAGTGCAGGGACTCATCCTGTGCCCTGGTGGTGGAGCTCCCCTAGAGCTTTCTGCAGCTTCCCTGAACCATCTGCCATGAGGAAGGTTCATGGAACCGAGATCTGTGACCTCAAAACACTCCAAAGCAGAGTGTGGGGAGACTGTGGCAGGACCCCCAGAAAGCAAATGCCCTTTGGTTGTGTGAAGGCCAGAGCTTAATTGCAGCCCTGCTCTCTGTAAGTGAGGTTGGTGGCCGTGACTGTCTGATAACACATGGACCTGCTGCCCCTCATGCTCTCATGTGTTATTGAAGCTTGTGGCTCTTAGGCTCTCCATTTGCCCCCTGCTAGACTTGGTTCACACCAAACAGCTTGAAACAGATTTGCTCACTTGGAAGAAAGGTCTGAATCTATTTTGGTCCTTTGGGGCTAGTGGGAACAGCTCCCCTGCTCCCCCAGGAGTTGTGAGCAAGTTTCTAGCTGTGCAAGCCCAACAGAGTAGCCCAAAGTAGTCCCTTAGTGTTTCAGGCAGACTTCTTCCCAGTCTGCCTGGATGTGTTTATAGAAACTGAATTGCTCTGCTGTAAGATGCTGAGCAGAGCCCAGAGTGGGAGGCTGTGGCTCTGCCTTGTTTCAGCATTTCACTGCCTGCAGTCCCTGAGCTGCTTTGGGATTCGCATCGGTGGGAACAGTCCTGATGCTCCCTTGGGAAATGCTATTAATAAGGTCTCTATTTTATTGTTGTTGTTGTTATTATTTTGTTCATACTTAACAGCCTAAGAACTGGGCATCCAGTGTCTATAATCCTGTTGCAAGTAGCTGAGCCTGCAGCAGAGGAGCAGCCCTGCTGCAGCTGCTGCTGGCAGTAGAGCAGTGCCTGTAGAGCGAGTAGCTAGAGCCTAGCGCATGTAGCAGCCACGTCTGTGCCTCCTCTAGAGTGCTTCATAGGTGAAGGTTGGTTCTGCTCCATGAGTCTTGTCTGGTTCTCTGTACCCAGGAGCTCACTTTGTGCTGATCATGGCTATGCTAAAGTTCACAGGAGTGCCACAGCAGTAATGCAAAGGAGAGCTGCCCACACTGCCCCAGACCAGCAGCGTCTCTGAGCTGCTTCCTGTCCCCTCCAGCCTCGGTCTCCTCTCAAATACTTTGGGTTTGGTTGCTTTTTGCCTTTCTTTCTTTTTTTTTCCTTTTCCTTTTGTTAATGGTCTCTCAGCCCAGAGAGTGAATTCCTCCCCTGCACTGATGAGTGCTCCCCCACAGGGCTGCTGAGCTGCAGTGTTGTCCCTGGGCACAGCAGTTCCCATGCAGGGGGTCACAGTTTGTCCTTTCAGGGCCAGATTTTTCTCCTTCCTGCTGGGAATGGTTAGTTAATGAAAAATTTGGGGTTCTTCAGCCATGCTGGCAGAAACCTCACAGTCTTGGAGCCACCTTGGCTTTTAAACCCAAATGCTAAAGAAGCAGAGAGCTAACAGAGCTCTGAGTGGAGACAGCTCCTGGAGGCTCCCAGCAGAGATGACTGCAGGAGGTGATCCCAGCTCCCGTGGTCCACTGCCTGGGACACCAAGGATGTGCATTTGTGCACCTGGAGCATCTCAGAGCTGTCCTCAGAGGGCTGTTAGGACAGGCAGTGCTCCTTGCTGGAGGAGCCTGGCTGCAGTCTGGGCTCCCCCTTGGCTGTCTGACTTTGTCTCCACAGCAACTCCCTATGCCCTGTGGCACGGAAGAGAGCAGCAGTAGAGCTCAGAAAAGCTCCTGAATGGCAGCTGCCACCACTCCTTGCACTGCTGGGAGGGGGGGTGGTGGTGCTCCCCTGCCAGGCAGATGTGTTCTGCAGGCTGCTGGGAGGGCAGGGGTGAGCCAGGCTGCTCTGCAAGCTCTTCTCAGCCTTTCCAGAGGAAATAAAAGATGAGGGCTGGGCTCAGTAGCCTCAGAGGAGCTAATCCTGTGTGTCACTTACCTCTCACCATGCTGTCAGAGGAGTGATTTGGCCTAAAGAGATTTGGGATTTTTTTTTTCTCCTCCTTGGTCCTGCCCTTGTCTGACTCCATGGCCAAAGAACTTTGGAGGGTTTTTGTTTTTCAATTGTTTTGCCCAGGCAGCAGCAGGCACCATCAGAGGGACACTGCCCTTGGGAGACAGGCCTGAGAGCTGGAGATCCCTGAGATGAGATCCCTCTGCGCTTTTTGCTGCTGGAGGCCCAGGGCCATGCCTCCTCTCTTCCCTGGGTGGTGGTTTCCCCTTCTCTGAAGCCCTTGCACAAAGCAGCTGCTGCCTGCCCTCCAGCACAGCTCTGAAGTCCCCTGCAGGCATTGGCAGGCTCTGAGGCTTTCTCCCCATCAGGGCTGCTGCTGCCCAGGGAGATCCTACCCTGGCTGTAGCTGCTGCCAAGGAGGGAACCCGGCACAGGAGGTCCCCTGCAGTGGTGCAGCACAGCTGGAGCTGTGTGCAGGGAGCAGCAGCTGGCACTGGCCTCTTGTGAACTTTGGCACAGACCTGTGGTGGTTCCCATTCTGCCTTCAGCAGCAGCAGGGGGGTTGTGTTCAGTGGTGGTGAGAGCAGTCTGGGAAGTTCCTCTCCTACTGATGCTCTGTTGTTTTGTTTTGTTTTGTTTTTTTCTCTCTCCCCTCCCTGTATCTCTCCAATTCCCCCATGAAGCTTTCTCTCAAGCTGGTAAGCAACATTTTCAGCATGGTTTGTCCTGTCCTCAGCACCTCCTCCTGCCTGTGTCCCCCTGCCCCTGCTGCCCTGCACTCATTAACTGCCCAATTTGTCTCCTCTCTGTGTTTGCTTCCTTGGTGTTCCTCAGCTCACTCTGAACTCGCAGGTCTGGAGCCTGATAGAGGTGATCAGAATTCAGCCTTCCTAATCAGCTGCTAAAAAAAAATTAACTCTTTAATTTGTAGCTTAGTTTCCACTTGTAGAAACCTGGGGCTATGAAAATGTAGAAGGAATCATGCTGCTGACTGAGTGTGCAGCAGAGTATTGAAAGGAAGAATGGAATGGAATCATAACAAGAGGGGAAAAAAAAGAGAAAGAAAATTAAATAAAACTTTTCAATTCAAAAGATAATAAAAATGGAAATAAAATATAAAAAATGAAATAAAATTTAAATTATAAAAATCGAAATGAAATAGGAAAAAAGAAATTAAATGAGGAAAACAATGAGAAAAATGAAATAAAATTTAAAAATTGGTCAATGATAAAAATTGAAATGAAATGGGGAAAAAAAAGAAATGAAATTAGGAAAACAATGAAAAAATGAAATAAAATTTTTAAATTCGTCAGTGATAAAAATTGAAATGAAATGGGGAAAAAATGAAATGAGTTGAAAAATGAAATGAAGTTTAAAAATTGGAAAATGGTAAAAAATGGAAATGAAATGAGAAAAATGAAATAAAATTTAAAAATTGGAAAATGGTAAAAAATGGAAATGAAATGAGAAAAATGAAATAAAATTTAAAAATTGGAAAATGGTAAAAAATGGAAATGAAATGAGAAAAATGAAGTAAAATTTTAAAATTGGAAAATGGTAAAAAATGGAAATGAGTGGGAAAAATGAAATGAGAAAAAAATGAAATAAAAATTTTTAAATGGAAAATTATAAAAATGGAAATGAAATTAAATGGGGAAAAAAGAAATTAAATGAGGACAACCTGGGAAAAAAATGAAATAAATTTTGAAGTTGGGAAATGGTTAAGAATTGAAATTAAATGGAAAACAATAAATGAAATGAGGAAAAAATGAAATGGAATTTAAAAATTAGAAAATGATCACAATTGAAATTAAATAAAATGAAAAAAAAAAGAAATAACATTTAAAAATCAAAAACTAATGAAAGTTGAAACTAAATAAAATGAGACAAAATTTTTAAATTAAAAAAAGAAATGAAAACAAATAAAATCCAATGAGATGGACCTGAAGTGCAGTCACAGCCCAGGTCTGTGTGCTGCTGGCCCTTTCCCAGAGGCAGTGCTGTCTGTGGAATGCAGCAGATTTGGCTTTCCATGTCCAGCTCTGCCTGGGACCTGCCTCCCTCCCTCCCTCCCAGCTACATTTTCCAGCCCTGCACAGTGCTGCAGCTGACCACTGCTGGTTGCTGGCAGTGCTGTAGAGCTCTAACCCACAAGGCTCAACCCAGCCTGGCCTCACTGCGGGGTGCAGAGCCAGATCCCAGCTGGGAACCCCAAGGTCTGCCTTGGATGCAGCTGGGAAGGTTTCTTGACCCCACGGTAAGGTGGGAGCTGGGAAGGGAAGGGAAGGGTGGGGAACACCTGGGTGAAAAGCAAATCAGGTGCTGAGCCTCACACAGGAGCTGCTGCTTGAGATGCTCCACACCCTGCTGAGCTCCCACAGCTGCTCCACCTTCCTCTGCCCTTGGAGAGGCCACTCACAGCCTGAGAGCAGCTGACCCCCTGCCTGCCAGCAGGCAAGAGCCACCAGGGGCTGGCTGCAGCTTTGGGGGCTTCAGAGGAGCTGCAGCACAGCCACAGCTGCAGTAGCTTGGGAGGTTTCTAGAGGAGCTGCAGCACAGCCACAGCTGCAGTAGCTTGGGAGGTTTTAGGGGAGCTGCAGCACAGCCACAGCTGCAGTAGCTTGGGAGGTTTCTAGAGGACCTGCAGCACAGCCACAGCTGGAAGTTGTCTCCCTCCTGCCCAGGCTCAGTGTCTCGAGGTGCTCTTACCCCCACACACATTTTGTCCTTGGCTGCATCACTGTGGACCTGTTCTGTCCACAGCAGCTTCAGAGGAGCTGTGCAGGCCATGAAAGCTTCCTGCTGGAGCCCTGGAGGAGCCAGATCCTGCTGCTGCTCTGCCAGCAGTGTCTTGCTTGGGCTCCATTAGCAGTATTGCTGCTCTTGCAGACCTGTGGTGGGTCTGAGGGACAGCTCAAGCATCTAGAAACTTGCAGACCTCCTTATTTTGGCTGCTGCCAAGCCCCTGTCCAAAGCATTTATGCCAGGGCCTGGGTTTGTTGTTCTGGTGGTGTGAGCAGGGCACAGCCTCCCTCTGCAGGAACAAATCCTCCCCAGAGCCAGCCTGGCCTGGCCTTCCCCAGGAGCTGCACAGAGCAGATGTGCAGAGAGGGCTCAGCTGCAGCTCAGGTGGAGGAAATGGCCTTGAGGATGACTTCCTCTTGGGTCCTGACTGTGCAGGAGCCAGAATGGGGCTGATGAACCTCAGCTCTCCCCATACATAGCTGCAGCCCAGAAGCTGGTCCTGGCACAGCCTCATCTTGGGGCCAGTTGCAGCCCAAATCCCAGTGCAGGGAGCAGCAGTGAGCACTGGGCCTGGCTGGTCCTCTGCTAGCACCTCAGAAGCAGCACAGAGTGCCCCACACCTCCCTGCTGAGGCACCTCTGGGGGCATAGGCAGAGGTCACTGCTGGAGAGAGAACCCAGGGGGGTCTGGCTGCAGAGCATGAGGTGTGCAGAATTTGCTCCTTGCCTCCTTTAGGAGCAGGAACTGAAGCTTCTGTTCAGGTGGGAGATGACAGAGCCCAGGATCAAGGTCAGCTCTGAGGCCCAGGCAGGCTCTCCTGTGGGACACTGCTGCCTTGGTCTGAAGCACTGTGGACAAGGAGACTGAATTTAGTCCAGCCCAGAGCTGCTGGATGATGCTGAAGAACCACAAGAAGATCCTGTTCCATCTGACTGCTTCTTTGGTTCTCCTCATTTAGAGCTGGGGTTAGGAGAGCCCTGAGACAAAGTGGCTGCACTGGGGCAAGGCTCAGGCTGTGCAGAGCCAGAGCAGGGCAGCAGTTGGTGTATGTGAGAAGTGTGTGAGGCAGGAGCAGGGGAAGGCAGCAGAGCAGCTTTGCATGAGGGTGGAACTCTGTTCCCTTAGATGTGATGATCACTGTGGGTGAAAAGGGTCTCTGAGCCCTGCTGTTGAGCTGAACCATTCTGCAGCTGGTGGTCTGCCAGTGGCCACCAGCTGTGGGACTGGGAGGTGGTGCTGGGGTTCTCCCAGACCCCCCAACCCTCCCTACAAAGCAAAGCAATGCTTCAGGCCACTGACTCTGCACAGATCTCTGTGAGCTGCTTTCAAAATGCAATCCTGGAGGATTCTTTCAGGCTCTGATTGTTTTTGTTGTTCATTATCCCTCCCCCTCCCTTCCTTCCACTCTGTGCAGGGAGCAGGGCCAGAGGACTTCAGCAATCTCCCTCCTGAGCAGAGGAGAAAGAAACTTCAGCAAAAGGTGGATGAACTAAACAGGGACATCCAGAAGGAGCTGGATCAAAGGTAGGGCAAAGCTCTCCAGTGAGAGGTGGAGTCTGTAGGCTCAGACAGGACAGCAACCACCACAGCACAAGCAGCAGCAAGCAGCAGCAAGGCTCTGGGCTCATTTGATGCTCTGCCAAGAACAGAACCACCTGAGCAGATGATCTCTGAGCTCCCTTCCAACCTGAGCCAGTCTAGGATCCTGGAGGTGTTCAAGGCCAGGCTGGGTGAGGCCTTGAGCAGCCTGGGCTGGTGGGAGGTGTCCATGGCAGGGGATTGGAACTGGGTGATCTTGAAGGTCTCTTCCAACATTCTATGGCTCTGGAGTTGACTCCAGGTTAAAACCAGGTTTAAAACCAGAGCAGAATTGAGGATCCTTTGTAAGTGGCCTAGGAAGCAGCCCCAGCAGTTCAGTAAGAGTTAAGCTAACTCTGCTCCATCTGTTTGCAGCCTTGTCCCTGGGGGCTGCCAGCACAGGGCAGTCCCACTGCTTGCCACCCACACTTCCCTTCTCTGCACACAGGGAGCAGAGGCAGCACAGGGCTGCAATTGTCCAGGCTCTGGTGGGAAACTCAGAAACATGGAGATGGTTAACTTGAGTCGTGGGACTCAGCCTAACCTTCCGGCCCCCAGCTCATGCCCAGAGCAAAGCTGAGTGGCTGTGCCAGCAGCAGAGGGAAGCAGCTCCTGAGTGCAGCCCCTCTCAGCTGGGCAGTGCTCCTCAGCCTGCAGAGCCCTTGCTGGCTTCCCTGCAGGTTCAGCCTTGGTGGGGCTGGGGCAGTGCTGTCCGTCAGAGTCCCCCAGGCTCTCCTGAGGGCTCTGTGAAGGTTAATCCTGCCCTTGCTGTGCCCCTTTCATCCTGGCAGGCCTTAAAACTGCCCTCTCTGAAAGCCCAGGCAGTTGGCACCTGGGCTGGCAGGGGGCAGCCCCCAGAGAGCCTGAGGAGAAGGCTGCAGACTCAGCAGGCTGGAGGTCACCTTGTGTGGCCCAAGGTCCATCTGTGACTGTGCTGTGACAAACACAAACCATCTGCATCTGCCTTTGCTTTAAGCAGTGTGAAATGAGTTTTGCTCCTTGTTTGGGTTGCAGAAGGCAGACTGCAGCAGGCAGGGTGAGGGCTGCTGGTTAGCTCTGCGTGTTTGCTGTGCATGTGTCCAGCTCCAGCTCCTTGTCCTTGTTTCCCAGCTGGGCTCCAGCCCATGGTGGGTGCTAATGGAGCCCTAGGACTGGGCTGATGCTCCTCTGGGAGGCTGAGGGTCTTTGTTGCAACGCTTACAAGATCATTTTTTGTTGTTCTGATTTTCCCCAGGGTTAGCAGGCAGCCACTCTAGTGCAGAAGGAATGTGTGAGGCTGAAAGTCAGTCCCAGCTCCTGCTCCTGCCTTGCAGAAGGCCTCTCCCCAGGGCTTCAGCTGTTTGCTGCTAGCAGGCTGCAAGCAGCCTCTTGGAGCTGGGCTCAGCAGCCCTGCAGGTGCTGTGTGCCTGCTCTGACACAGCACACCAGAGGCCTCTGCTGAGGCTGCTGCTGCCAGCCCTGCCCACTGCAGAGCCCTCAGCTGCAGCTGGAGTGAGGAGCCTGAGGGTTTGGCTTGTGCCCAGCATCTCTGCCACATCACAGTGTAGGTAAAGAGGTCACCTCCTGCCATCCCTGGCAGTGAGCTGTGCTGGTGCCACTCAGGGAGCCCCTGGCTGGATCTTCTCAGCTGCCTTTGGCAGGGCAGGCTCCAACAGAGAGCAGGGCAGGGGCAGTTTGCTGTCCTTTGTCTGCCCCCAGGCACTCTGAGACCTTTGCTGCTCCTCCTGTCCCTCAGAGATGCCTTAACCAAGATGAAAGATGTCTACATCAAGAACCCTCAGATGGGAGACGCTGCCAGCGTGGACCAGAGGCTGGCAGAGCTTGGGCAGAGCATCGAAAAGCTGCGGCTGGAGGTGCAGAAGTTTGAGGTATGGGAAGAGACCTCCAGGGAGCAGCCCCTGAGCCTGCCCTGAGGGGGTGGCACTGGGTACCTGGCACTGGGTACCTGGCACTGTCCCCCTGCAGGGCTGGCTGGCAGAGGTGGAGGGCAGGCTGCCAGTGTGGGGGGCACTGGGTACCTGATGCTGTCCCCCTGCAGGGCTGGCTGGCAGAGGTGGAGGGCAGGCTGCCAGTGTGGGGGGCACTGGGTACCTGATGCTGTCCCCCTGCAGGGCTGGCTGGCAGAGGTGGAGGGCAGGCTGCCAGTGTGGGGGGCACTGGGTACCTGATGCTGTCCCCCTGCAGGGCTGGCTGGCAGAGGTGGAGGGCAAGCTGCCCGCACGGAGCGAGCCAGGGCGGCGCCAGAGCAGCCTCTATGAGGCTCAGCACACAGCAGCCATCAACAGCTGTGCCCAGGACAGAGAGAGGTACAGTACCCATGGGGTGTCCTGGGAGGGGTGCAGTGCCTGTGGGGTGTCCTGGGAGGGGTGCAGTACCCATGGGGTGTCCTGGGAGGGGCACAGCACCTATGGGACCCAACTTTAAGAGCCACTTTCTGAGTGTGGTGAGGTCTGTGCCAGCCCCAGGCTGGCTGGGGTCAGCTGTGCTGAGCTGTGGGGAAGTGCCTGAGGGATGAGCCAGGCTGGAGGGGGTGAGGGTTGGGCTCTTGTCCCTACTCTCAGGTGAGAGAAGGGGAGGAAATGGCCTGAAATTGTGCCAGGGGAGGGTTAGGCTGGAGATGAGGAGAAGTTTCTTTGCTGCAAGAGTGGTCAGGGATTGGCACAGGCTGCCCAGGGAAGTGGTGGAGTCCCCATGCCTGGAGGTGGTCCAGAACCCTGTGGCCATGGCACTTGGGGCCAGGGTTTGGTGCTCATGGTGGTGCTGGGCTGAGGCTTGGACTGGGTGATCCTGGAGAGCTGTTGCAGCCTTAGTGGTTCCATGAGCACTGTGCCAGCTGCACAGCCAGAGCTGGGCACGCTCTGGGGTGGCTGAGCTGCCCCAGCCGCTCGCCCTGCCCGCGGTGCCTGGCACCAGGCTGCTCCGGAGCCTGCTCGCTATAGTTGCTGTGTCTCTTCCTCTCTTGAGCAGCCCAGATGGCAGTTACACAGAGGAGCAGAGCCAGGAGCCTGAGGTGAAGCTGCCTGCCACTGACTTCGACGATGAGTTCGATGATGAAGAGCCTCTGCCCACCATAGGAACCTGTAAAGCTCTCTACACCTTTGAAGGTATCACCCAACCTGTGCTCTCCTGGCAGCCACTGCTTTGTGTGCCTGGCACAGCAGGGACTGGGCTCAGTTTTGGGCTCCTCACCCCAGGAAGGTCATTGAGGGCTGGAGCAGGGCCAAAGAGGAGCAACGAAGCTGGGGAAGGGTCTGGAGGACAGGGCTGGGAGGAGCAGCTGAGGGAGCTGGGGGTGTTCAGCCTGGAGAAGAGGAGGCTGAGGGGAGGCCTCATTGCTCTCTGCAGCTCCCTGAGAGGAGGCTGCAGCCAGGTGGGGTTGGGCTCTGCTCCCTGGGATCAGTGATAGAAGGAGAGGAAATGACCTCAAATTGTGCCAGGTGGGGGTTAGGTTGGAGATGAGGAAAAATGTCTTTGCTGCAGGAGTGGGCAGGGACTGGCACAGGCTGCCCAGGGAGGTGGTGGAGTCCCCATGCCTGGTGAAGAGCTGTGTGGCCATGGCACAGGGGGCCAGGGTTTGGTGCCCATGGTGGGGCTGGGTTGAGGCTTGGACTGGATACTCCTGGAGGTCTCTTCCAAGCCAAACAGTTCTGTGGCTAGTGGGAAACCTTCCCTGGCCCCTTCAGTGCTTCAGCAAAGCCAGGGCGAGGGAGGCTGTGGGGCAGGGGTTGTGCCCTGCTGGGCAGGGGCTCTGCAGGAGCAGGAGCCCAGGTCCTGCTGTCAGGGTGCCCTCCACATGTCCCTGTGTGAGGCTGCTGTGCCCAGCTGAGGGTTCTCTGGTTCCTGCTGCCAGCCGCGCTGCGGGCACCGCATCAGCGCCGCCTCGGCCTGCCCCCAGCTGCCCCCAGCCCCCCTGCCTCTGAGCTGCCATTGTGCAGGGGTGAGCTGGAGTCCTGCTGTGCCCCCAGGTCAGAATGAAGGAACCATCTCGGTGGCAGAGGGGGAGCTGCTCTACGTCATCGAGGAGGACAAGGGGGACGGCTGGACGCGGATCCGGCGCAGTGAGGACGAGGAGGGCTACGTCCCCACCTCCTATGTTGAAGTCTATTTGGACAGAAATGCCAAAGGTGCCAGGACTTACATTTAATGCTTCTCTTGTCACTTGGCTTGCTTGGCCACAGCCACCCGGCCTGGAGCTGCTCTCTGGCACCTCAGAGCCTGTGCCGAGCCTGTGCGGTGCCACCAAGTGCAGAGTGCCCTGCCCTGGGCTGCTGTGCTGCAGATCCTGCTGGGTGCTGAGCCCAGGAGGGTGCTGAGCCCAGGAGGGTGCTGAGCCCAGGAGGGTGCTGAGCCCAGGAGGGTGCTGTGCTGGCCCTGGAGGGGAAGGGCAGCCCGGCCTGGCCACACACCCCCAGCAGTGCAGCACCACAAAGCCCTGTGGGTGCCACAGGCTCTCCTCAGGTGGCATCTGAGACCTCCTCAGGAGTCAGCTGATTGGCCCAGGGCTGCTGGCCTGGGCCTCAGCGTGGTGGCTCCTCAGAGCCTGCTGTCTCCTCTGGGCCTTCTGGTGGAGGCCTGGCCAGCAGTGAGAGTGCTGGGGAGGGGAGGGAGAGGCCTGAGCAGAGCAGGGCTGCACACAGACTGTGGTTCTTGCTGGGTGGGCACAACACTGGCACTGGGGGGGGGCCTCTGGCTCTTCCCACCTCAGGAGTGGGCTCTGGGCTGCATTTGCTGCCTCAGATGGGGTGCAGCTGCTTCAGGTGACCATGACCAATGGCTTCACCTCCTGCTCACACAGCAGCAGTGGAGGCAGCTCCCAGGCTGGGCTCCAAAACTTCCTCTGCTGTTGCTTTTCCCTCCTCAGAGGGTGGGGGATGGAAGCAAGCAGTGCTCCAGGGAAGCCCCTGGCTGGCTGCTGCTGGCCCCACTTGGTGATGTCACAGACTGGGAATCAAAAGCTTTCATCCCTCTCTCACATCAGGATGTGTCTGAAGCCCTCTTGAAATGCTTTTGTGTTCCTTCAGTCACCCCTTCAGGAGGCTGCTCTTGTGTGCCACAGGCTGCCTGCTCCAGCCCAGAGGAGACTGAACCATTCTGCTTGGGTCTGGTCAGCAGGAGGAGGAGGAGAAGCTGCAGGGCTGTGGCTGAGCAGAGCCTGAGGAGGTCACTCCTCTGGGCTGGGTGCTGGGCAGCCTGCTGCAGGCCCAAGGGCAGGAGCTGGCTTCCTTCTGCCACCATGCAGCAGCTTGTGCCTGCCCTGGCAAAGGCAGGGGGGTTGGGTGCAGAAAGCTCTGAGTGAGGACCCCACATTCCTTGTGTGCTCTGCAGGCATGGAGAGTGAGGACAACCTCCTGTGCTCTCCTCATGCCATCCTGGGAACGAGGCTGGGAGGTGCCATCTCCTGCTTGTCCCCCCTCCTGTGTGGGGCAATGCTTGGAAGCAACCTGAGGGTTCTGCTATGTGCAGCTGGCACAGCTCAGCTGGTGGCATCTGCATCTGAGTGAGGAGCCTGGGTCACAGCAGGGCAGAGCTCCAGCAGCTCTGCTCTTGAGCAGCAGAGCAGAGTGCTGAGGTGAAGCAAAGCAGAGTTCTGGGGTGGGAAGCTCTGTCCCCTTCCTGCTGCCCACCACAGCCCAGGGGTGGCTGCAGCTTGCCCTGCAGGAGGGGAT
The DNA here is from genome assembly GCA_013399975.1 of Indicator maculatus. Classification (NCBI taxonomy): domain Eukaryota; kingdom Metazoa; phylum Chordata; class Aves; order Piciformes; family Indicatoridae; genus Indicator; species Indicator maculatus. Next base: position 99,977 of record VXBD01010331.1, read on the forward strand.
GGTGCCAGCAGCAGGGGTGGTGCTGGCTGCTGGGGTCAGCACAGCCTCTGCAGAGCCCTCAGCAGCTGCTGCTCTGAGTCTCTGGGAGCTCTCTCATCATTTAGTGCTTGCCAGGTGAGGTAGGGAATGGGAGGGATCAGCTGGGCTGTGGCTTTGGGAATCCTGCCCCTCACTGCTTGCCCTCAGCCCTCCCAGTGCCAACCAAGCACCAGAACTTCCCAGCTCAGGTGCCTGGGGGCTGAGCTGGCTGCTCCCTCTCCCTCTTCCCCTGGGTTTGGAGCTGCTGCTTATCCTCACTTTGAGAGCTCCCAGAGCCTCTCCTGCTGCAGTGGCTTTGGTCCCTGGGCTGCCTGCTGCTGGGGCTGTTCCCTCTGGCCAGAGGCTGCTCCCTGTCTGTCCTTGTTCCCTGAAGCATCCTCAGCTGCCAGGGCCCTGCAGCTCTGTACCTGCTGGCTAATAAACAATCTCTCTTCTCACTGCTCTCAGGGTTGTTTTTTGCCAGGGGCAGTGTGGTGTAGTTCAGCTTTGCTGAGGGAAGGCAGAGGCCCCTGGCTGGGCACAGGGTGTGCAGAGGAGGGGTTTAGAGGCTGCTTCCACCTCCCTGTTCCTGGCTGGACTTCCCTGGCCTCTGAAGGGGCTCTGCAGGCTGTGCTGGTCTGGGCTCCCCTGCAGATCCCCAGTTTCACCTTCCTGCTCCCCAGTGCCAGCCCTGGAGCTGGCCCAGGCTCAGCACCTCTGCAGACTGAGACCTCAGAGCTTTGCTTTCCCTCTTGCACTGAGAAAGTGCTGGCAGGGTCCTGCTCTGCCCCCACCCTGCTGCCAGAGCAGTGTCCCAGCAATGCTGGGGGCAGGGCTGGGGGTGGGTGGCTGCTGCTGGGCTGCTGTCCCTGCCTGCCCCAGCTCAGGAGCCCTCCTTAACCCCTTGTCAGCCCTAGCTGCTTGGCTGCTGTGTTCCCTTTAACCTGCTGCAGGCAGTGCTGCTCTTCAGGGCTGCCTCTCTGCCCAGCCCCTTCTAATCCAAGTCTCTCTTTTTGTCTCTCTTATGTTTTAGATCCCTAAAGGTGTTTGTGCTGTGCAAGAACCTCGGGGCGAGCTTGTCACAGGAGGAGACACAGAATGGTCTGTGCAGCCTGCAGGCAGTCAAACACTGCCCCAGGGAGCCAGGCTCCCAGCCCTGTCTGGAGCTCCCACTGACAAATTCAGACCTAAATCCATCCCAGCCTGACTCAGCAGCTTGCTCCTTTCCCTGGCATGCTCCTCGTGGCTCTGATTCACTGAGCAGCCTTCCCCCCTCCTGCCAGCTTGGCACAGCCCCGCTGTGACCCCATCACCAACACCTGCCCCTCTCCCAGCTCCTCCCAGCACCCATCAAAGGGCATTGGCTGCCCCTTGAGGCTAAAGGGTGCCCAGGGTCCCCAGCATGGTCTGTCTGCTGTCCTCCCTCACCACCTGAATGTATGCCCTGGGCCAGCAGCTCTCACTCTGTGCCTTGAGTGCTCCTCCCAGGAGATGGAAAGCAGGTGAGAGCCTCCCCTGGGGGCTCACAGGGGGCACACTGTGCCCAGGTGCATCATTCAGTGTCCTCACTGGTACTTGCCAGCCTCTGCTCTGGCTTAGCTCCAGGCTGATGCTCTCCCCAAGTATCAATTCCCTGTGACCTGGCTGTGCCCTGCCAGCCCCAGGCTCACCTTTGTGTGCTTGGCTCCTGCCTGTTCTCTCTGCCCCTTTACCCCCTCCTGCCTCCTCCTCCTGCCACACACAGGCAGTCCCAGACAGGCAGTGGCAGTGTGGGCTGCAGCCCCAGGCCGCTGCTCCCCAGGCTCCCTTTTGCTCTCGATTCCGGCTGCATGCTCGCCCTGGCGCCTTGCCCAGGCCACCTTTGCCAGGGCCACCTTGCCCAGGGCCACCTTGCCCAGGGCCACCTTGCCCAGGCCCCCACTGTGTGCTGGCTCCTTGCCCAGTGTCCCTGCAGTCATCTCCTGTTGGTTTGTTTTGCAGCCTTCCAGCCCTGCCTCCTCCCCGTGCATGGCCTCTGTGTTCTCCTCACCTTAGTGCTTGACTTGCAGAGTTGCTTTAGGGCAGTAAGAGCAGAGCCCCAGGCAGCCTCCTCCTCCTCCTCACACCTTGCCATGGACTGGAGCTCGACCTAGGAGCCAGCAGGCCCTGTGCCCACCCTGTGCTCACTTGGGTTCCTTGGAAGCAGGAGCTAAGGGCTGCTGCCCTTGGTCCTCTCCTGCAGCAGAGGTAGAGCTGCAGCATCTCCAGCTGTGACTCCACCTGGACCTCAGCTGCCTAAGGAAGGCTCTGAGCTCCTCCCCTCCTGTGTCCTGCCTCTGGGCTGCCTCTCTCCCTTCACTGCTGCTGGGATTTTGGTCATCTTGGACCTAGCTGAGCCCTATCAGAGTCAGCTGCTGCTCAGTCCCTCCTGAGGGTAAATTTATTCAGAGATCAGCAGATCCTGCTGGGAGGGAATCCACTTTGCTCTTGAGGAACCTCAGCAGGTTTCATACCCCCAGCCTTGAGAAGATCAAAGGGAAGCCACTCTGGCAGTGTCCCTGCAGTGAAAGCTCTCAGGTTGAGTTTGCAGCCACAGGTTGTGTGGTGCCGCTGCTGGCTCAGGGGCCAGGACCCAGCTGCTCTCCTTGCTGGGCCTTGCCTGGCCTGTGTGGGATGAAGTCATTCTGGAGCTGGCTGACAGGTGCTGCTCAGAGCTCCTGTCCCTTCCTCTCCATTCCAGATCACCTCTGCTGCTTTTGCTGGCACAGAGCTCTCAGCCCTGCAGCTCCTGTTGCAGCTCCTGTCTCGTGGTGCTTGCAGCAGCCAGCAGCAGCAGCTTCTGCTTTTCCTTCACCTCCAGTGGCTCAGGAGCCTGCCCCTGGCTGCAGGCACTGGCAGGGCCCTGATCCATTCAGTGCCCATCCCCAGTGCTGCTGCTGTGCTCCCTGCACTGCCTGGAGCCAGCAGCCTGCAGCAGCACCCTTGGCACTTGAGCTTTGTGGAACCCCTGCTCAGGGCACAGCAGCCCCAGAACAGCTTCCAGCATGGTTGTAGCTGCAGGGTTTCTCCTCCTGGTGTGGAATCAGCAGCTGGAAGGATTCCTCCTCACCTCCTGTGCCATCTGTGTGAGCAGGAGCTCTGAGCTTGGCTGTGCTCTGCCTGCCCTGAGGCCCAGTGCAGCCCTGCCAGCCCCTGCACATCTGGCCAGCTGCAGCCTGTGCTGCTGGAGCAGGAGGTTGGCTTTTGCTGCCTGCTCTTCTCCAGCCCTTTTGCCAGAGCAGCCTGGATGGAGGAGGCAGCTCCCACCTCAGACCTGCAAGGAAGAGCCCCAGCAGGGTCGAGGCCATCCCAGGCTCCCTCCTCTGCCTCTCTGCAGGGGAGCCAAGGAGGAGCTTCAGCCGACCCCACTCTGCACAGGCTGAAGGACTCAACTTGGGGCTGTTTTCTAACAGTTCTGACTTCACTAACCCTGCCCAGGAGCTGCTCCTCCTGGACCTCCTTAGCCCCAGCAGAAGCCTCTAATGCCCTTTGTCACCACCTGTACATAGAGAAGAAACCTTCCTGACTGACACTGAAAGCTGTGGTTCATGCTGAGTGGTGTTCAGAAGTTCATCCAAGTTTGATGCTTTTTGTTCTTTGGGGTTTTTGTTTTCCTGCCTGAAGTGTCAAAAACAAAACAAAAAGACCTAAAAGAAGCCAAAATTCTATTTTAAGATGATGCTGTTGAGCACTTTTTTATCTGTATATCTGTGTTGTGTTCTGAGCACTGTCTGGAGGTCCTGGAGGCATCTCAGTGTTGTGACTTCATTGCCAATGTGTAACAGGTTCTGGTGTTGCCCTTCCATTGCTGGAGACAGAATCCAACCAAATAAAAGTGCTTCCAGTGGAAAGCCAGCAGCCAGCTTGTGCCCATGCCAGGGGAGTCACCACCTGTGGGAACAAACAGCTCCTTCCAGCAGGCACCTCCCCAGGACACTTCTGACCAGCCACAGAAGAAGAAAGAGGGTTTGGAATCCCAGGATGGCTCAGGCTGGATGGGACCTCACAGCTCAGCTGCTCCAACCTCCCACCATGGGCAGGGACACCTCTCAGCCAGACTCAGCTGCTCAGGGCCTCATCCAGCCTGGCCTTGAGCACCCCCAGGCAGGAGGCAGCCACAGCCTCCCTGGGCAGCCTGTGCCAGAGTCTCACCACCCTCACACTGAAGAACTTCTTCCTCAGCTCCAGTCTAACCCTGCTCTGCCTCAGCTTCAAACCATTCCCCCTTGGCCTGTCTCAGACACCCTCATGAGAAGGGGAACAGAACCTCCCCCTGGCTCTGCCAGGGCAGCTCTGGGGATGTTGTCTGGGCACTGAATGGTCTCCTCCTGAGGGGAGGGCCCTGGCTGAGGGCTCCTGGCAGGTTTGGAGCTGCTCTGCTGTTGCTGAGGGACCAGGGCTGGGTGTGAGCTGCAAGCTTGGTGCTCCAGCTCTGCCCCTCAGGCAGCTCCACTGCTTCCCAGCAGGCAGAGCAGGGCCCTGGGCTGGCAGAGGGCACAGCAGGGCCTCAAGGCTGCCAGGGATGTGAGGTCCCTCAGTGGGACACCAGCAACAGCCTGAGAGGAGATCCTCTGGAGCCCTCCAGCAGCTCCCTGCCCCTGCAGCTGCTTGCCTTGGAGTGACTCTGAGCAGTGCTGGCCCCAGGTGCCAGGCTGAGGCCTCCTGGCCCAAACGGGGCTGGAACTGGCTGAAAAAAGGGAAGATTTTTCTCAGCAGCCTGCAAGGAGCCAGTGCCCTCCTGCAGGGCACAGAGTGGCCACTGCTGCTCCAGGGGTCCCTGCCAGGACTCTTGAGGCCTCTTGGCAGCAGAGGCTTTGGGGATTTGTATTTCTGAAGGGTTTTTTTGCATCCCTTGTGGGCAGCAGCCCCTCCCCAGGCAGGCAGGCAGGCAGCAGAGCCCAGGCTGGATGCAGAGGGTTTATTGTACCACGTTCTCAGCACAGGTGACAGAAGCACAGCAGGGGGGCAGGGGCTGCACAGCACCCTGGGCACACCAGGGGCACACAGAGGCTGACAGGGACACAAGAGGGAGAAATCCCAACAGTGGCTCAGCCTCTGCCCCCCACCAGGGCCTGGCTGGGGCTGTGCAGCAGAGGGCAGGGCCATGGCCATGCTGAGCCTTGTGGGGAACAGCTCTGTGGCAGCTGCTGGCTGCAGCAAGCATTTGGTCTGAAAAGGGCCAAGGACCTAACCTGGAGGCTTCCTTTTCCTTTGCAGATTCTCCAGGAGCAGCCTTCCCTCCTCCCTCTCACTGTGCCTGAGGAGGTCCCAGCCCCAGGCTCAGCCTGCTGCCAGCTTGGTGCTGTGCCCTCATTCAGGTTTCAGCAGCATGAACAGCCCCAGTGTGGCTCCCCAGCCCCAGGAGAGGTCCCCTCAGCCCTGCTCTGCCTCCTGAGCTGGCACTCAGCTGCTGGCCAGGCTCCCACTGCTGAGGAGCTCAGCCCAGGGCTGCCAGGAGCTGCCCTGCTGAGGAGAGTTGTGTTTGGCCTTTTTGTGCCCATCCCTCTTCCACTGCTGGAGGCTCCTCAGTGGTGGCAGTGGCAGGAGAGGGGCAGGGAGGGATTTCTGCTCCCCCTGGCTCCTGAGCACATAAGCAGCAGCTGTGTGGGGCAGCTGGAGCCACTCAGCACCCAGCTGGGAGCTTGGCTGCAGAAAGCAGCTCAGGCCTGAGCAGCACTGACCCAGGGCCCTGGCCAGGGCTGCTCCTCACCCTTCACACCCCCCACAGCTGTGGGGACAGCTCCAGGCTCCCAGCAGGGCCAGGCTGAACTCTGGGATTTGAAGCAGGAGTCCCAAAGGCTGTGCCAGAGCTGCCCTGTGTCAGGCTCCACCAACAGCTCCCAGCTGAAGCCACTCCTGAGCTACCCCCTGGGGGGCTGCAGCCCAGAGCTACAAAGGAGCTTTGGGGCAAGAACCCAGGGAAGAGGCTCTGGGGAGGAGGATGCAGCTCCCAGCTTTGTTCTCTGAAAGCATGGAACCAGGTACAAGGAGCAAACCAAATCTGCAGGACCATGCAAGTGAGGCTTTGGGGGCTGGGGGAGGAAAGAGGCTCCCTCAGCAGGGCCTGGGTGAGTGCAGCTGAACTGGCAAGAATGGGGTAAGGATCAACCCCAGAAGTGGTGCCACCAGCACAGAGCCACCTGCAGGCCTTGTGGCTTTGGCCAGCTCCAAGGAATGAGCTTCCCTGCCTGCTGGAAACAACCATGGAATGGGTTGGAAGGGACCCCAAAGATCATCCAGTTTCAAGCCCCTGCCATGGGCAGGGACACCTCCCCCCAGCCCAGGTGACTCAAGGCCTCTTCCAGCCTGGTTCTGATCACTTCTGAGCTTGGAGCCTCCACAGCTTCCCTGGAGAACTTGTCCCAGTGCCTCACCACTCTCATGGGGAAGGATTTCTTCCTCATGTCTCATCCAAATCCAGCTTCTTCCAGTCTGAAGCCATCACCTCTGGTCCTGTCACTCCAAGCCTTTGTCAGCAGTCCCTCTGCAGCTCTCCTTAGCCCCCTTCAAACAGTGGAAGGCTGCCAGAAGTTCTCCCTGGAGCCTTCTCTTCTCCAGGCTGCACAGCCCCAATGCTCCCAGCCTGTCCCCACAGCAGAGCTTCTCCAGCCTCTGATCATCTTCGTGGCCTCCTCTGGACCCTCTCCAAGAGTTCCATAAATTCTGTTCCGTTGCCTTTATAGAGTGGAGACAAAAAGCAAAGTGCCAAAAGCCAAAGGTGCAGAGGAGCAGAGCCTGGGGGCCCTGGGGAAGGTGCAGTGCTGGGTCCCTGGGAGAGGCTTTGGGTCACAGCTCAGCTGCAGGCTCCTGCCCCACCATGGCCAGAGCTGACCACAGAGATCTCTTCTCCCAGTCCTGCCCAGCACCACCACGGCCAAAGCCACATGAAAGGACAGTGGAGGACCCCTGCCCTCCCCAGGAAAGGTGCAGGAGCTGCAGCCCCCGGGGGGGTTTGGCTGTGGGGGGTTGGCTCGGGGGTCCCAGGCGCTCCTCACACCGCCCGCGTCTCCGCCTCGATCTTCTGCTCCCCGTGCAGGGCCTCCAGCTCCTGGGGCTGGGCCAGGCTCTGCCTGATGGCAATCTCGGGGCCCCCCCCGTAGAGGGTGCTCAGGTAAATCCAGGTCTCCTCAGAGATCTGCCCATAGTCAGCACCTGGAAGGGGCAGCAGCAGAATCAGGCCTGCAGCCCTGCGAGGGACAGGTCGGTGCCCCCAGCCCGAGGATGTCCTTCCCAGCCACCTGCCCCTGCTCAGCCCCGGGAGGGGAGCCAGGAGAGCTGCTCCAGCCCCACCAAAGGCCCCAACCCTGCTGGCAGCTCTGCTCTGCACAGAGGCAGCCACAGCACAGTGCCAGTGCTGCTGGAAGCCACCAGGGCTTCGTGGCAGTGCCCCTAGCCCCGTGGGGTCCCTTCTTCCCTCCCCAGCGAGCAGCAGCCTCACCCTGCTTGACTTGCACATGGCCACCAGCTTTGGTGAGTGCAATCTTGGTGTTGTCAATGGGCCCAGGAGGCTCTGTGGGAGGAGAGCAGACATCAGCCCCATCCTGCTTTCCATGCCACCAGGCCCAGCTTAGCCCCAACCACTTCTGCCCTGCCCTCAGGGGCCTGCAGCCAGGCCCAGCAGCTGCTCCCAGCTCCACTCAGGCTCCAGTCCCAGCAGGCAGCTGCAGAGCTCCCTGAGGGCCTCCTCAGCAGAGCTGTTCCCTCCTCACTTCCCCTGACTGCAGACTTCTGCAGCTCCTTACCATTGTCCTTGCCCTTGACAAAGGCCTCCCACTCCCGGAACCACTGCATGCTGATGCAGTAGATGACACTTGGAGACTCCTCTGCCTGGAAGGCCTTGTTCAGCTGGGAGAGCAGAGCAGACATGCAGGAAGGATTCAGTCACTCCTGGGCTCCAGGGCAGCCTCCTCTCTTTGCTGTGCTCCAGAAGAACCCCAGGAGCTCCTCCACCCTCACAGCCTGCTCCTGCTCACCGGCCCAGCCCGGGGCCAGCAGGCAGCCATGCACAGCACCCTGCTGCTCCAGCTGCCTCCCTGTGCTGCAGCCCTGGGGAGCAATCCCCTGGCCATGCTCCAGAGGCAGGAGGCCCCCTGTGAGGCCTCCCTTGCTGCTGGCAGCAGCCCCCTGCCCACCTTGATGAAAGTGTCAATTTCCATCCTGCGGCGCTTGGCCAGGGCCTCGATCTCCACCTGGCAGATGGAGCACACATAGAGGTGGTTCACAGCAGGGCCACCCCCAAACCTGAGCACAGGAGGAGAACACAGAGCTGCAGCAGCATGGAAACGCTTCCCAGCCCTGCATCCTGCTCAGATGGAGCCTTGGACTACTGCAGATGCTGCTGGAGGAGGGGAGCCTGCAGCTGAACTCTTCACTCTCTATTCTCCATGCACTGATGGAGCTCAGCTGGCTCTAAAGGAAGAGGCTCCACCAAACCCCAGCCCTTGCCAGCCCTCCCCAAGCACTGCCTGCCTTTAAGGGGCCCCAGGAGGGGAACTGTGCTTTGGCCACTGCCCCAGGTGTGACACTAACCCAGGGCAGGGAGGAGGAGGCAGCTTCACTCACCTGTTGTAGAGATACTCCCACACGTTCTGGGGCAGGATCACCACCAGGTCATCGATGTAGTGGTACTTGTTGGGAGGGATCCCTGTGCAGGGAGGCAAGGGGGGCAGTAAGGCAGGGGACAGGGCAAGGGGGCAATGAGGCAGGGGACAGGGCAAGGGGGCAGTGAGGCAGGGGAGCCACTGCTGCTGGGTAAGGACACAACTGATAGGGGCAGAGCTTCCTTGCTGGAAACTCCACTCCTTTGCTGACAGAAGACAGCTCATTAACTGGGGAGGGGTCTCAGTTTCTCATCCAGTGCTCCATTTCCAGATGGAGAGGGCTGCAGAGGCAGGACAGCAGAAGATGCCAGCAGCTCTCCTCAGCAGCTTGGCCTGGGAGCAGCCCTGCTGCCAGGCACACTCAGACGTTGCCTTTTCTGCCTGCTCCAGGTTTATTTTGGAAACCAACTGCAGGCTGCAAACTGTTGTCTCCCAGCAGTACACCCCCCTGGGCCTCTGCCCAGCAGGACAATGAGGTCCTTGTCCCCTCCCTCCCTGAGCAGCCTGAATGCCAAAGCAGCAAATCCTGGACAGCAGCTCCGTGGAGCTTTCTCTCTGGAGCATCAAGGCAGAGCTGAGAGCTGCCATCCCCAGGTCCCCAGCTGGGCCTTACCTCCATGAGAGCACAGAAAGGTCTGGTTGGTGATGGGCCCAGGCTCAGCAAAGGTGTTGAACTTATTGAGCCACTCTCTGGAGATGTAGAACTGGAGCAGGCTGTGCTCCTTCATGCTGGCCAGGGACACCACCTTCTGCCGCTCCCGCACCGCCTCCTCGCTGCTCTTCCTGCGGCAGGGAGGGGGGAGGCAGCAGCTGCTGAGAACTTCACTGGGCACAGCTCTTTCCCAGGCATTGTGTGAGCAGCCAGGGCCTGCAGGCTGCAGGCAGGGCACAGCTCACCTGTAGAAGAGGACATAGGCCTCAGCGTTCTGCACCACGGTCTCGTGCACCTCGGTCACGTACTGGTCGTCGAACTCGTACCACTGCCCGTTGATGACGTTCTGGCAGTAGGCAATGTAGTGTCCACCTGGGGCACAGGACACAGCAGGCTGCTGGGGCTGCCAGCAGGGCACCAGGCAGCCCCAGGGCGACCTCAGCAGCACCAGCAGGATTAGCTGCTGCCAGACAATGCAGAGAGAGAGAGAGGCTGAAGAAAGAGCCTGGGTGGTAGGATGGGTTGGGTCAGAAGGGACCTCAAAGCTCATCCAGTCCCAACCCCTGCCATGGGCAGGGACACCTCCCACCAGCCCAGATTGCTCAGGGCCTCATCCAGCCTGGCCTTGAACACCTCCAGGGAGGGGGCAGCCACAACGTCCCTGGGTGACCTGTTCCTCTTCAGGAGCAGGGGAGCCTGGCACTGCCACCCTGATTTGTCTGCCTTGGGAAGGGCCTCAGAGAGACCAAAGAAGAGGAAAGGGTCTGGAGCAGCCAGTGGTGAGGCTGGAACAGCTGCAGGGACCTGTCAGGAGCTGCTGGGTTCACCTTCCAAAGGCTGGGAAGGGAGGGGACAGGCCTGGTGCTGCTGCACTTCTCCCCCAGGCTCTGCCCTGCTCACCTCTGCCTGCCCTCAGCAGGACTCGGACTTACCGCCTGCAGTGCCATGGTGACAGATGACTGAGAGGAGGTCGTAGGTGGTGATCTGGGAGACACACTCCTTGGCTAGGAAGGGCCTCAGGTCCAGCCCCTCCAGGGGGAAGGAGACGTGGCTGTTGATCTTGAAGGAGTACATCACCTCGTGGCGGAAGCGCTTCAGGTGGATGCAGAGGATCTGCAAGGACAGGGAAGGGGCCGGCCATGGGCACCTGAGCTCAGCTCCTCCCAGGCAGGACTGCTGCTGGCTCACCAGCTGAGAAGTGCCTCCTGCCTGGCACAGGACTTGGCCACCACACAGGTGCTGTTTCTGTCCTGCCCCCAGGGGCCCTCCCTCACCTCCGGCAGCCGCAGCACCTTGCAGTATTTGACTCCATTCCGCAGCCTGAGGGAGAAAGAGGAACCAGCTGTGAGAGGCCCCAGAGCAGAGGGGTGGCAGAGGGCAGGGCTGGGCCTTGCTGGCTTTGAATTCCAAGAGAAATCCAGCAGCAGCAAATCCAAGCTCCCTGCAGCACCCTTCCCCTGGAGGCACAGCAGTGCAGCTTCTCCTGCCTCACCTTCCTAACCCAGCAGCTGCAGCTGCCAGGCCACATCCCCAGGCACCTCCTCCTCCTGCCCTTCTTCCCCCCTGCACCTCTGCTGCCTGTGCCAGCCACCTCCCAGACCAGAGCCCAGCACAAGGCAGGGCAGATGCTCCAAGCCCCTCAGCATGGCAATGTCCAGGCCCAGTGTCTGGCAGGACAGAGGTGAAAGTCCAGGAGCAGAGCCCAGCCCAGGTGATGCAGACTCACTTCTTGCAGCGCTCACAGCTGTACATATTGTCCCCTGCAGGGGGAGAGAAGAGAGGAGAAAGCTCTCCTGCAGCTGCTCAGGGCACTCAGCACCTCCAGAGTGCTCCTCCAGGAGGTTCCCCTTGCTCATGCAGCCAGACCCCACTGAACACAACTCACCCTTCAACTCATCTGCTGCAAAGAAGGCAGCAAGACAATCCTCCAGTGTCACCACAGGACCCCAAAACCAGCTAGGGATGCAGGACACCACAAATCTGCAGGAGAGGGGGGACTGAGGATCACACAAACCAGCTGGGCACCCTGGCATGCAAACCCCCAGCAGCTGATGGGCTTCCTCCCAGCTCAGGCCCTAAGCTCACCACACATCCCAGAGCAGCAGGGAATGCTGATTCTCTCAGCTGCTGCTCCCACTGTGCCTGCTCAGGCTGGGAATGATTTGGAAAACTCCCCCAGGAATGATTTGCTCTGGAGGCCAAGCCTGAGCTGAAGGGAGAAGGCAGTGAGGGCTCCTCAGCTGCCTCACAGATCTCAAGGTGAGCAGCAAGTGGGTTACAAGGGAAGGCTCAAAGCCCTGTGAGCTGTCCCCCAAGGACTGGTGAGAGCTGGCACTCCTGGATGGCACTGCCAGGCAAGCCCCAGAAGCAGGAGGGGCAGCAGAGGGCCCTCACCTCCGGATGTACTCCATGATGAAAGCAATCCAGCCCTGGGAGCTGTAGCTGTCCCCACAGCTGCCAGGCTTAGCTGGCACGTTTTGGTAGATGGCAGAGTGCAGCTTGGCCAAGTCCTCCTTCCCTGGGATGGGCAGTGACAGGTCCTGGAATGTCTCCACTGTTGTAGAAACCTGCAGATACCCAAGAGAAAAGGTTTGGGTGCCCTGGGGCTGGGGCCTGGCCTCCATCACTGCTCACTGCTTGGGTCTGGGCTAGGCCAGAAGCCTGAGCTGGCTGTGAGAGCAATTTGCTCTGGCTAATTCCTGCTGCCTCTCTCAGCAGGGTGACTTTTGTCACAGGCTTGGTAGCACTGGGCCCAGCTTCCTGCTGGGAGCAGCAGGCCCTAGGCCAGCTCAGGGATGTGGGCAAGAGGACAGAGCCTGCGGAGAAGCACAGCTCCTCCTGCCCCCCTCCACCTCCCCTGCTCAGCTGGGCTGGGCTGCTGCACCCCCCAGGCTGTGGGAAGAGGGTCAGCACCTCCCAGAGAGGGGCAGGCAGGGGCTGGCAGCTGCAGGGCACTCACCCTGTCACAGGTGAGGCACTGCACCAGGCTGAGGATGGAGCCGTCGAAGATGTCGGAGATGACGCTGCGGTAGCGAAGTTCTTTCTTCTTCTTGCCAGAGGCCTGCACCTGGGCTGCAGGCACACAGGGGACACCCAGCCTGCAGCAGCTCAGACCCAGCACAGCACAGCCCTGCAGCCACTCAAGAAGGCAGGGCCAGTGCTGCCCTGCCTGTCAGACACCACCTGGGGCCTGCTGCCATGCAGGCCTCTGCTGCTTTGGGTGTTGAGGAGAGGGAAGGTGGCCCAGGGACAGCCCAAGCCAGGCAGCCCTCAGCAGGCTGCAGCTGTGCTGCTGGAAGTGCTGCTCCCATCCCCTCATGATGTGACTGGAGGCTTCCCACACAGCCCCTGCATTTCTCAGGTCTTGCAGCACTTGGCTCCAACCCTCCCCTTCCTCCCCTCACCTGCCTCTATGCTTTGTCCCTTTCTGTCCCCTCTGACATTCCCCCTCTTGGCCTCCCAGCACTCCCTCTGTGCTCTACCTTTCTTCAGCACATAGGAAGGTCCCATCCTGGCTGGACTGGAGCGAGGAGGACTGCTGGAGAGCTTGGGGTGCAGCTCGGGGTGGGCTGGGCTGCAGGGCCGCGAGGAGCAGCGCACGAAGGCATCGTTGTCAGGCTCTGTGTGGGACAAGAGGGGGCAGGAGAGCTCTGCAGAAGAGCCCAGCTGGGAAAGGCAGCCCTGATGCAGTCAGCCCAGCTCTGCATTCCAGCACAAGATCTCTCCCAGTGTGCCCAGTTCAGTTTGTGCAGGCTGGTGGCTGCAGCTCCCTCCCTGCACACAGAGCTGCAGGGGACAGCTCAGAGTCACAGACACAAAACCCCCAACCTGCCACCTTCCTACCCCTGTGCCTGCTGAGGTGCTGCAGCTCACTGCTGCCTGCCTCCTGCACACACCCAGCCCTGCAGCCCCCAGGGCCAGCCACAAAGGAGTGCTGAGAGAGCAGAGCTGTGCAGGTGCAGCTGACTCCACACCTCCTCTGCTGCTCTTTTCTTTCCCCTAAGACACAGAACTGCACAAACTGCTTCTCCCTCTCCCCACGAGGGCACAGCCCTGCTGCAGGGCACAGCCTTGGCTGGGAAGCTCCTGGAAGGCGCAGGAGGAGCAGTTCACATCGCCTGGTGCCTGCCCACCCTGCAGGGTGACAAAGTGCCCTCTCCCAGGGAGCAGGGCTGGCAGAGGGCCGTACCTGGTGTCCTGCAGGGGCTGGCAGGACAGGGAGCTGGCAGTACTTCGGGTGAGGCTCTGCCATCCACTGCCATCATGGTGGTGTCCACGTCCGCGTCCTCGTCCACCTGCTCCGAGTTGCTGCGCCGGTGGCCGCAGGAGAACTTCCTGTCCTTCATCCTCTCCTTCTCTGAGATCCCTCTGCCTGCCTCATCCTGGATCAGCAGCTCTGTCTCTGCCAGGGAGCTGCTGCTCATGCCCCCGGAGGTCCGACTCTGAGCATCCCCTTCCCCCCTGTCGCTGCTGGAGTCACAGGACAGGAACTCATCCTCGGAGGGGCTGCGGTCACCCTCGCGCTTCTCCTCCTGCTCGCTGCTCTCCTGCTCCCTGCCCTCTGCCACCATAGGCTCCTTCAGCTCCTCGTGCAGCTGATCCATCAGGCACCTCAGGAACTCCTGAGTGTCCTGCAAGCCAGCAGCAGCCCCCTCAGGGTCCCTCCAGACACAGAGCACAGGAGCAGATGGCTCCACTCACACCACGTCTGATGCTGCCCACCAAGGGCAGCCCCTCTGGGAGACCCAGAGAGCAGCAAGGGGATGGAGCCAGGGAGAGAGCAGCAAGGGGATGGAGCCAGGCAGAGAGCACCATGGGGATGGAGCCAGGGAGAGAGCAGCAAGGGGATGGAGCCAGGAGCCCATCTGCTCCAGCCCTGTCTGTCACTCCTCCATGAGCAAAGGTCTCATTCTGTATCTGACAGACACTAAGAAGCCATCCAGCAGCTGCAGCATGCAGACCAGCAGCTGCTCCTGCAGGACTTCACCACTGGTAAGAGGGGAGAGAGGCCTAAGGAGGAGAGCAGAGAGCAGCCTCATGCACTACAGCTGTGGTGGACTCTGCCTTTGCTGGTGCCAACCTGCCCCTTGGAGGCAGGGACACCTCCCACTGGCCCAGGGTGCTCAAGGCACTGATTTGGTCCCAGCCAGCCAGAGGCAGGGGCTGGAGGAGAAGCCTCACCTAAAGCCCACTCCAGAGGGGGGTGGGTTGAAAATTCCCCCCCAGCATCACTCCCAATGGGCACAGCTGAGCTCAGGCTCCTCCTCCTGCACAGCAGCAGCAGGGCTGCAGGGAGAACACTGCCCCCAGCCCGCTGCCAGGGTTTGGGGGAGGCCTCACCTGCTGTGCATAGCCTCTGAACATGGGGTTGACCAGTTTGATGCCATGGGACAGGCTGCTGGGGACAACATAACTGGGGCTGAGGAGACACAAAAGGACATTAGTTTGCTTGTCAGGCCTGCAGCCAGGCTGCCCAAGAAGCCACAGAGCAGGCTGTGGGAACCAGTTCCACAGGACAAAAGGTGATTCTGCACCTGCAAGGCCCAGGAGAGACAGAAACATCCCACAGCCATTTCATGTCCCTCCAGACCCAGCTCTGCCCAGCTGGCATTGTCTGCAGCCTCCTCCAGACAGGGCTTTGCCATCACTCCTGGGCTGGGTGCTGTAGCACCATGGCTGATCACCCAGTAAGGGAGGAGAAGCCAACCACAGCCTGGGACCTTCCCTTCCAGCGAGCCCCAGGGCACCTCTGCCTCCTGCCCCACTTGGCCCTGGCTAAGAACCCCCAGAAGGAGCAGAGCCAGGCCAGGCCTGCTTGGATTTCCCCAGCTGGCTGCAGGCATCCTCAGCTCGAGCCAGAGCTGCCCTGGCTCACACCTCCCTCTGCACTGCTCTGGAGCCTGCACCTTGGTGAGCCCCTCCCAGAACACCTCCTGCATGCAACCCTCTCTGTCTTGCTTCCTCCACCCAAGCCATCCAGCCCTCTGCCAGTCAAGGGCAGTGCAACCAAGTGCTGCTCAGTCCCTGCACAACCATGGCATGGGCTGGGTTGGAAGGGACCTTCCAGATCACCCAGCCCCCATACCCTGCCTTGGGCAGGGACACCTCCCTCCTGCACAGGTTGCTCAGGGCCTCATTCAACCTGGCCTACCCTGCCTTGGGCAGGGACACCTCCCTCCTGCACAGGTTGCTCAGGGCCTCATTCAACCTGGCCTTGAACACCTCCAGAGAGGAGGCAGCCACAGCCTCCCTGGGCAACCTGTGCCAGTGTCTCCCCACCCCCACTGGCAAGAATTTCTTCCTAACCTCCCCTCCTGGAGGGGTTAAATTACTCAGAAATGGCCAAGAGCATTCCCCTACTCTATCATTACTTCTTCAGTGCCAGAGGAAAGCTCCCTAAAGCTCTCTCCCTTTCAAGTTCTCACATCAAGGAACTATTTCTGCCACTGGCATCAGCATCTCCCAGTTGTGGGGGGAGCCCTGGCAGCTCCATCTCTGCAGGCTTTGAGCCAGCTGGCTTACTCCTGAAGCCCAAATGTCCTCTTTGCTGATGCCTGAGAGGCAGCAGAAGCTGAGAGGTGCCCAGGCTGGGCTGGGCAGCCCCCACTCACCGTTTCTTGTGCCACACCTCAGACACCAGCTTCTGGTAGCTCTTGCACAGGGCTGGCTTCTTATCCGTGCGGACCAGGCCACCACACTCCAGGAAGAACTGGGTGAGGGGAGGGCTGCAAGGGGAGAGAGAGCAGCTCAGGACACAGAAGGCTCTCCCCTGCTTCAGTCTCAGGGTGCAGCCTTTCCCAAAGCAGGCCCAGAACACTGCTTTCCAATGGAGGCAAGAAGAGACTCCATCTGCAGAGCTGAGCGCTAAGGTGGACCACGCGAAAAAGGCTGATCTGAACCTGCTCCCAGATCCTGGAAGTGCTTCTTAGGAGGCTGGCTAGGGAATGTTTTAGGGAGTGGGCTGTCAGAGTGGGGAGGATGCAGAGCTGTGCCATCTCCCATGCCATGAGCAGACTTCTGTCACAGCTGAAATGATGAAGTTTTACTTCAAGCACTGCCCTGGCTGGTTGCTTGCTCAGTTCCCTAAACAATTCTCTGTTCCTGCAGCCAGCCTGGCTGCTGGCTCCTGGCAAGCCTCAGGAAGGTCTCAGCTCAGAGGCACTTTGGTGCTGTGCAGTCCCCTGCCAAGGCCCAGCACCTACCAGTTGGACAGAGCCTGGAGTGCTGCATTCATGTAGCAGGAGTTCCCCAGGTTCTTCATCCCAGTAAGGCCTAAGGCAGAGACAAGAGCAGCATCAGAGCCTGCCCAGCTCCCCAGAGCAGAGGGAGCTCAGCCCTGTCCAGGCAGCCTCCACACCCTGCTGCCAGGAACCTCTCAGGGCAGGTCCCACAGATCAGAGTCCTCCCCCCCAGCCCTGTCAGCAGCTCAGTGCAGTCACCTCTTGGTTTCAAATCATCATCCTCAGATTCAGACTCTCCTTCATCAGCCACTGCAATGGGAACAGCCTTCAGGGGGTGAGCAGGCAGTGGGGAATCCTAGGACAGAGAAATGAGCACCATGAGAGGCCTGCTTGGAAAGCCAACCTGTGAGAGACCAACCCCAGCTGGCTCCAGCCTCCTCTCAGGGAGCTGTAGAAAGCAATGAGGTCTCCCCTCAGCCTCCTCTTCTCCAGGCTCTCAGCTGCTCCTCCCCAGCCCTGTTCTCCAGACCCTTCCCCAGCTTTGTTGCCCTTCTCTGGCCCTGCTCCAGCCCTCAGTGTCCTTCTTGGAGTGAGAAGCCCAGACCTGACCCCAGAATTCCAGGTGTGGCCCCATGGAAGAGGGCAGGAAGGGTGAGCAATGAAGGTAGAGTGGCCAATGGAGCCAGCTGGAGGTCTTGCTGGGACATCCTAAGACAGCCGAGCAGCGAGTGCAAGAGCTGCCAGCAGCAGAACAAAGGCCTGGCTGTGCTGGGCTGGTTTGGCAGCAGGAGAACAAAGGCTTGGCCAGGGCTGTGCCCTGCAGGCTATGGCCCAGACCCACCAGCTGGGTGCTGGCAGGGGGCAGCCGAGGCTCCAGGAACACCTCCCGCTCGCAGGCGTAGCACCAGAGCCGGAACGTGGTCAGGTTCACCGTCAGGTTGTGCTTCTTGGCCTGGGGACCCAAAGGGGAAAGCATTGCCTCAGGCCCAGGGAGGCACTGGGGAGGGAACAAGCAGCTCCTGTCCCTCCAGGGACGGCCCCAGGGCAGAGCTCACCTGGGCATGCAGTGTGCTGTGGTCGGCAAAGGACTCCCCACAGCCAACGTAAGGACATCCGAGCTAGGAGAGAGCAGAGGAACCACCTGGGCACAGCACTCAGGCCTCCCCCAGAGCCCCCTGAAGCCCACTCCCACCAGCAGCTGCTCAGCTGCTCAGCTGCCCTCTGCCACTTTTCTGGGCTCTGGATTCAGGGCCCAGAAGCAGATCACAGAATCAAAGAGTGGTGGAGGCTGGAAGGGACCTCTGGAGATCATCCAGGGCAGGGCAGCCAGGGCAGGGCAGCCAGGAACACAGCCAGGAACACAGCCAGGGGGGTTGGAAGCTCTCCAGAGAAGGAGACTCCACAGCCTCTCTGGGCAGCCTGCTGCAGGGCTCCAGCACCCTCACACCAAAGAAGCTTCTCCTTGTGTTGAGGTGGAACCTCCTGGGTTCCAGCTGGCACCTGCTGCTCCCTGTCCTGTCTCTGGGCACCACCAAGAGCCTTGCTGGCAAACTGCAATTGCTTAAGAGAGCAAATCTGGAGCCAGGTTTGCACCCACATCAAGGCTCTGTTCCATGGCAGCTGCTCCCCTGGGCAGCTCATCTGAGCAGTCTCAAGGCCTCTGGGCATTGCAGGGTGACAATAAACTGCCCCTGCCAGCCCCTGTGCCCCCTGCTTCCCTCCCACCTCACCACCCTGGACCTCCCCTTCTGGGGTCCCACAGCTGCCAGCAGAGGGAGGAGCCAAGCAAGAGTCACCAGTGGGCATTTTATTCATTGCTGCTGGGGCCAGCTGAGGGCAACCACCTCTGGGTGAGCTCTTACAGCCTGGCACCCTCTGGCAGCTCTGGACTTTAACACAGAGATTCCTTGGAATCCAAAACCCAGGGAGCAGCTCTCCTGTGAGCCCCCTCTCTGCTGCCCACCCTTGGGGTGCTTTCCAGGGCACTCCTCTGTTTTGCTGCAGTGGTGCCACTGAAAGGCAGTGCCCCCAAACCAAGCAAACTTTGGTTACCTGCAGACAAGCCCAGAGGTTTGGTCCCACAGCTCCACAGGACTGGCAGGTTCCCTGCAGAGTCAGACAGGAGAAGGTTTGTTGGCTTGGTTGGGTGTCAGTGAGCCCTGCAGGAGGGGAAGGCTCCTCCAGCAGCTGGCCCTCACCACCCTGCAGCCCACAGCACTTCAGACACTCTGCAGGCTCTGAGCCACTTGTGAGCAGGGGGGAAGGACAGCGCTGGAGCAGAGAGGGCTGACAAGGTCTGGGCAGGGAACATCAGTGCTGGGTGAAGCTTCTGCCCCTCCTCTCTGGAGGCAGGCAGCATCTTCTTCAGGAAGCAAACCCAAGCACAACAGCTAAAGGGGGAAGGACTGAGAAGCAGGAGACCCTTACCTTGGATTTGAGCAGCAGATCATCCCTGGTCACCTCTCCTATGGAGTCCAGGTGAGGACAGATGTCTCTTGTGTCCCCCATTTTCACCACTGCTCACCTGCAGGTGATTTCCTAGGCCAAGAAGGGACAGTTCCCATCAGCTACAGGTCAGGTTTGCTCTCTCAGGTTCTGAGAAGGTAACTCAGCATGGTTTGTGTGGTCAGGGTTACAGAATCCACCCGCAAGGCTCAGAGATCAAAACAGATCTAAACCTGGGCTCAGCCCTGCAGCAGGGACACTCTGACCACCCTCTGCTTCACCTCCCAGGCTGCCTGGCCCAAGGAGCATCTCTGAAGGGTGCAGAGCCCTACAGCAGCAGAGGAAACCTGCCCTTAACTCCTGCCTGCTTCACACAGAGAGCTGCCCCTGGGTCCCAGCAGCACTCCCTCAACAGGACTGGGCTGCTCAGCTCCACTTTCCCTCCCAGGAGGTGCTCTGTGCACAGGGGGTGCTGTGTGCCAGCTCAGCAGGGAGGGTGGGAGAGCAAAGCTGAGCTGCCTCCCCCCTGCCAAGCACACACAGGCAGCAGCAGCAGATACAAACCCAGCTGGCTGGTGTGCATGAAACTGAGGTTAAAAGGGCACTGCAGCCCATGCCCAAGGGTTCAGCAGGTGGTGTGCAGGGGCCTCCTGCTGCTCATGCTGTGCTGATCTGATCCTCACACTCACTGCATGGCTTCAGCACACCTCCAAGTAGGCTGCTGGGGTAGGGGGAGCTGGGCCAAGGGGCACCAAGGGCTCTGGAACACAGAGAATCAGGCTTCAGCCCCTGGGGAATTAACCACTTGATAGGAGGACTTTAAACAGGAGGAGGCCCAGACCTCTCAGAGGCTGTGCAACGTGTGCCAGCACTGTGCCACCCTGTGCCAGCACTGTGCTACCCTGTGCCATCCCAAGAGCAGCAGTGTGGAGGATTTCACAGCTGCAGGCTTCGGTGCACAATGAAGGCTTTGATGGGCAGCCACAGGGGACATCAAAGGCTTTCAGCCTGCCTCAGCAGCAGCTCTACAAGGAGAGCTGAGGAGTTTCGTGTGGCTTAAGCACAGTTTAAGTGACCTCACTTGTGGCTGCTGAACAAAAAAGAGGACAAGTGATGCTAACCACCCAGCTCCAGAGCCAAACTCTTCCTGCTGGAATGGAAGCAGCTCTGAAGAGCCCAAATCACCACAAAAAACAAGTGGAAAGCTCTGGTGGGGTTAACAGCCCAGCAGCAAGGTTGCCACCCTCTGCTGCTGTCACCTTTGGAAGACATTTGAAAGAATTCCCAGAGCTGTCTGGCCTGAACCACTGACAGCAGGGAGAAAGGGAGGAAACAAATGAGCAAAGAAGCCTCAGCAGCAACACCTGTCTGGGGAGCTGCCTGGCACCTTGCCTGGGCAGGAGACAACCCCAAGGAGGAGCTTATAGCAATCTTTTCCCAGCATTCTTTTGAGCAGGAGGAGCAGATCAAAGCAGGAGGGGAAGGAATTGT
The DNA here is from genome assembly GCA_013399975.1 of Indicator maculatus. Taxonomy (NCBI): domain Eukaryota; kingdom Metazoa; phylum Chordata; class Aves; order Piciformes; family Indicatoridae; genus Indicator; species Indicator maculatus. The sequence continues at coordinate 120,382 of VXBD01010331.1, forward strand.
ATTTGCATGCTAGAAAACACAGCAGTGGCTGTAGCCAGCAGATCAGGAGGAGGAAGAGAGGCTCAGCCAGCCTGGGAAGAGAGAGGCTCAGCCAGCCTGGGAAGAGAGAGGCTCAGCCAGCCTGGGAAGAGAGAGGCTCAGCCAGCCTGGGAAGAGAGAGGCTCAGCCAGCCTGGGAAGAGAGAGGCTCAGCCAGCCTGGGAAGAGAGAGGCTCAGCAAACCAAGCAGCCCTGTGCAGCTGCAGAGCAGCACAGGAGCTGAGTGCAGCACAGTGATTTCAAAGACAAGTGACAAGAGCACAGAACCACTGAGGAGCACAGAAAACTGGGACACCTCCAGGCTCTCAGTTCCTCCCTGCAAAACAAATCCTTCTCCCAAAGGCATCAGCTGGTCCAACTCAAGCCAACCAGCAGCATCCATGCCATGTCTGCTCCTTCACCTTCCTTGGCTTCTTACCCCTCTCCTAGAAAACCTCATCAACAGAAGAGTGTTTTGAACTGAACTCCAGAGCCATCCATCCTCACCAGCTCAAGCCAAGTGGGAGCTGGTTTGGAGCTCGCTGTGCCTCGTGGCTGGGCATGGTTTTAACTCCTGCTGTGGACCACCCCTGAAAAGCAAAGCCATGCCTCCAGATCTGCCCACTCAGGGCTTCCCTCTTTTAACCAAACAGGGAAAGCTCCATTTGTGCCTCTTCTCAGCCCTGGCTGAGCACATCAGGACAGGTTTGAGTCGTGGCTGCTCAGAAGGAAGTGTTCAACCCCTGCCTGCCCATGGCGCTGCCCTCAGAGCTCTCAGCTGGCACCCCCAGCTCTCAGGTGCTGCCCAGGGAATGAGAGACTTCACAAGAGCATTGCCACAAAGCTGAACTTGGGCTGTCACAAGGAACTCTGTGTGATGGGAAGAGAAGTTACCTCAGAGCAGGTCCTTCAGGCTGTCTCTCTCCAGCACCACCCCAGCAGCACAGACACAAACATGTCAGAACAGTTTCACAGCAACTGCAACCTACTTTCAGTGCCTGAAGCTGCAGCCAAAGCCTGGCTCTGCCTCGGGTGTTTGGGGCTTCTTCCTTTCAGCAGCTGTGTGGTTTAGTACCACGGCCAGAGCAGCTGGCAGGCGTTTCTGAGGCATGCAGAGTGAGGGGCTGAGCAGTGTGGAGGAATGAAAGAAATCCTCACAGTGCTCAGCCACGAAGCAACTGCCAGCTCTGCTCCCTCAGCTTGCATAAGCCTCCAGGCCACAGGAGTAGCTGCAGTTGTGCTCAGCAACATTTGACACTGGAGATATTGGAGACTGAAACGTTCACTGAGCTGCCTGCTGACAAGGAAGAGCCAGGAGCCAGGCACTGCTGATGCTTAGCTGGACACCTGCACCACATCGGGCACTGGGAGCCAGGACCTGCACCACATCGGGCACTGGGAGCCAGGCATTTTACATGGAGCAGGCAGAAGAGAGCAGGGCTCAGCACGGATTTATTGCTGCAGGTCACAACACGAGAGCACGCCCAGAGATTTGGCATGTTAAAGGAAAAGCTCCCGTGGGAACCTCACTCTCCCCCTGCTACGTCGCTCCTGCGGCACAGCAGACCCTCAGAACACAGCCGGCCCTGTCCTAACAGAGCTGCAAAGAGCGAAGCCGAACAGCAAATCCTTGCACACGCCGCCGGGTTCGGGCGGGACGAGCCAGCGGCCGCCCCGCAGGGTCTCACTAGGAGGGTCGGGGGGCGCAGGGGCCGCTGTCACCCCGGGGAAGGCACCAGGCCCTAGAGAGCTGCCGGGCCGCTCCCTGCCCGGGCACTGCGGGATCTCGGCGGGGGCGGATCCGGAGCCCCCAGGCCG